>JAPYYM010002291.1:0-12444 GCA_028534135.1 Potos flavus
TTTTTTCCTCTTGAGTATGATGTTAGCTGTGAGTTTTTCATATGTGGCCTTTATAATGTTGTGGCATGTACCTTCTATACCTACTTTATTGAGGGTTTTTATCATGAACAGATACTGAATTTTGTGCCTGCGCCATCTTTGAAAGAAGGCTTGAGCTATAGCGAGCACTCACCAAGGGTATCCCAGTGTGCATTAGGGGCCTGAAACTCATTGAGGTGGTAGGCCAGCTAGGGCACCTGGACTCTGCTCCTGTCTACATTATCAAGGTAGAAGGGGAATGTAGACTGTGGCACTCATCAGTCTCCTGATCCAGAGAGATTTCCAACAGCTTTGGCTGGTTCTTTTATTTTCTATAGCCCTTATAAAGGCATGGCGTTTTTGTTGTTGTTGTTTGTTTTTCCTCTCAGTGCCGGAGGGCAGAGGAATCTGCTCACAGTCTCCCATAGTATCCCTCCCCACTGTGGTTTGCAGTGGCCAGGGTAGGGCTTCCCTTTGTACCAGGTCTCTGTTTCTTTTGCCATTCTCTGTGTCTTCTTTGTCATTCAGTCAGGCCTCAGTTCTTCAGGAGTGGTTGCTGTATAAATAGATGTAGATTTGGTTTGTTCCTAGAGGACTTGAGTTCAGGATCTTCTATGTCACCATCTTGGGCCAGAACCAGCGATCAGTATTTTGAAGAGAACTCTAACGATTCTGAGGCAGTGGTCCACATCTCACTTTGTCAAACAATGCTCTAGGTCATCTCCAGTTTCTTAGAATGTTCTCGAAGAAAGACATTTTGTGTGTGGTGTATTGCTATAGAATATATTTATTATTGATTTTTATGATCAAGAGAGGTCTACTTAATCTTTGGGTAATATTTTTGATACTTGTTAAGTTTTAAAAGTTAATGCTCTCAATTCCTGCTAGATTTACCTTTAAAATATCTAGTCTTTTGATGATTCTAATTTTGATAATAATATTCTGCTTATGACACTTTCTAAAATTTTTTTTATTTCAATTTTATTTATTTGACAAACAGAGCAAGTAAGCAGGGGGAAGGGGGCAGAGAGGGAGGGAGTAGCAGACTCCCTGCTACCAGGGAGCCTGATGCAGGACTCAATCCCGGGACCCAAGGATTGTGACTTGAGCAGAGGGCAGATGCTTAACAGACTGAGTAACCCAGGTGTCCCTGCTTATGACACTTTTTAAAGATTAAAGTAAGCACATGCTTGTTATTTTAAGATAGTTTAAGTTACAGTAAATAACGTTAGATCAGTATAGGATAAGTTTTTCCAAATGTTAGATGTTAAAACTGGCCATGTCTAGTTTGTTAAGGATAATAATAGCAGTTAAGCTTTCATGATTTGTCCAGAAAATCAAACTTCCTGGGCCAGTAACTTTACATACTCATGAAGGGACATTTCATCACAACAGAAGTATATAAAACTGAGTCATACTTTACTGTGAGGCAGATACATAAGGGATAAAAGCCTAGCCTACTTTGTTAATTTGCTAGCAGTTTTCCTTTCAGTGTAATAATTTATATAAAGGGATAGCTGCCTTGTATTTTTCAGAACCTTTCTAAGATAGCATTTTCTTTGGCCCTGCAGCTTTTAATCTCTTTAAGTCCAGTTTGTACAGAGTAATATAAGCATTAATGTTTCTGATACTTTCATGATTTCATTTATTTTTGCAAAGATAGGAATCAAATTTTCCTTTTTCATTTTCTATTTCATTTCAATTTAAAATATTTATTTTAAAACATTAAAACTGTATGCATAGGGCACCTGGGTGGCTCAGTTGGTTAGGCGACTGCCTTCGGCTCAGGTCATGATCCCAGAGTCCTGGGATCAAGTCCTGCATCGGGCTCCCGGGTCCACAGGGAGTCTGCTTCTCCCTCTGACCTTCTCCCCTCTCATGTTCTCTCTCACTCTCTCTCTCTCAAATAAATAAATAAAATCTTTAAAAAAACAAAACCAAAAAACTGCATGTATATCTGTGATGCTAGTAGATTTTATCTTGGGTGTTTTTTGTTTTTTTTTTTTTAAGATTTTAAGTAATCTACACCCAACATGGAACTTGAACCTACAACCCCAACATCAAGAGTCACATGCTCTACCAAGTGAGCCAGCCAAGCACCTCTTGAGTGTGTTTTAATGTATGGCTATTTCTCATACAATTTTTAGGACAGATAAGCAGTTTTTATGCTGCTTTCCAGTGCTTTCCAAGTCATGTTTATAGTGTAATAACTAAGTATATAGAATAACAGTATAAAACTTGGAAGAAGCTCTTATATCCAAATAATATTTTCGCATATTTGGGGAGAGTACACCATATGCAACTTTTTAGTGATTTAAAAATGCATCATTTTTACTTTAGGCAATAGATTTAAATATATAAAATAAGCCAGTTTCACTACTCATTTGTTCTAGAAAGACCAGTTATCATACTGTGTATGTGACATTGTTACATCAGTATACCTCCTTCCATTTAAGGTACTTAAAAACCTTCCAAGGCTTTCCTAGTTTTGTGGTCCTTTTTTTCCCCCTAAGATTTTATTTATTTTTATTTATTTTAGAGAGAGCGTGCGTGCATGTGTGCACACATGAGTGGGGGAGGGGCAGAAAGAGAGGGAGAGAAGTAGAGGAGTCCCTGCTGAGCTGGGGGGGAGGGGGTTGGAATCTCAGGAATCTGAGATTAGGACCTGAGCTGAAATCAAGAGTCAGATGCTTAACGGAGCCACCCAGGCGCCCCCTGGTTTTATAGTTCTTGATGAATATACGTATGTGAGAGATTCATTAGGGAGGGAAAAATATTAATAGTTCAGGCTCTGAAATCCAGGTGCTTGTGCTATATAGTAAGCATCTGATTTTGGCTAAGCTCTGTAACCTTCCCAGTCCCCAGTTTTCTCATCTGTGAAATGATTACAGTAAGATTTTCTACCTCAGGGTAGTCATGAGAACAAAGGGGGATAATATTAACAAAATACTTAGCACAATACTAAGTTCATTTGGTTATGGATATATTTTACAAATGTCATGTAAGTATTCTTCACATTCTTGAATCATGTTCTGGTCTGTCTTGAATTCCACAGAATAAGGACCAAATTCTATAGTCTTTCTACGTAAAAGACCACTTCAGTTTGTTTCTTTTAGGTATTTTTTTTTTTTTAAGATTTTATTTATTTGACAGAGAGAGAGGGATCACAAGTAGGCAGAGAGGGGGAAGCAGGCTCCCTGCTGAGCAGAGAGCCTGATGTGGGGCTTGATCCCAAGACCCTGAGATCATGACCTGAGCCGAAGGCAGAGGCTTAACCCACTGAGCCACCCAGGCGCCCCTCTGTTAGGTATTTTTTTAATTTCACATCTCGCCATTTCCCTTTTCATACCTTCTTCCCATACTCTTTCAGGACTTTGAACTTGTTTCCCCTGTTGGAAGTTATAAATACAATGAAGATAACCATCCTTCTCACCTAAGAGTGTGGGACTAAGAGTCCTTTCACTTTTTTGGTGATACCTTCTTTCAAAACCACTCCTTCACCCCAACCCTCAATTCCCATAGCACTTTCTCTTGGTTCAAATATATTATCTTTATGGTATGATCATTATTTTATTGCACAGCTGTCTTCCACACTTTTTTTCCTTCCTGAATAAGTGATTATTTCATAAGAATGAATATCTGAGCTAGTTAGAACTTTGTATGAAGTAAAAGCATCCATGCTCTGATCCTTAAAGTGCACAATCAGTGGGACATCTCTTTTGACTGTGTAGAGCAGTTTATGCTTATTTCTTGTTTTTCAGGTGTCTTTAGGGAAAAAAAAAATATCCCAGTTGGATAAATCTTGCCCATTTGGTTGGATATTAGGATATGAGAAGTCATATGTCTAAAATGGGCACAATTTTATCTCTTCTTAAGCTACACTGCATCCTACCACTTAACTAGCCAACTGTTCTTACTCTACTCGTCAAGCTTTTAAGGTATAACGTGTACGAGAAAGTGTCTTATATAGAGAGATACATGTATACTTACAGGTTGCAGTATGTTAGTAATCCATACTTTCCTTTTTGGAAAGGAAATATCAACATTTCATCTATCAGCAGCGTGATTGGTATGTTTGCTGTTATTTTGGAATAGAGTTGAATTCAGAAAGGAAAAAGTAAACCCCTTTAAAGGAAGGAGAAGTTTTCTCCATCGCTAGAACAAAGACAGCTTCCACCAGAAGCAGCAGGAATTAATTATGGTTCTGAGGATCTGCCACCTTTTTGGGATATGTAGGTAGCACAGTCCTCTTTTATTTTTGGACTTTCTTTAATAGGGTGGGAAAGATTCTAACTTAGTAGGAGCTATCCTATGTGGTTAGAAATTTTTAAGTTGATATTGCTGAAGATTGAATGGTAGGTTTCACCTACTCACAATGTAGTATACACATTCATTTTTACTTACCTTTCCTGTAACCTTAGATATAAACAAATTGCTAGATATACCAAAGTGACATTAATTGAGAACAATTGGAAGCTTCCCATTATAAAAATCAGTAAAGCAAAATACAGTGATAGAAGACCGGAACCAGAAAAAACATACACTTTTCCCTAGTATTCATGGTGTTTGAAATAAAGCAAAATGAACTTTACAGGCATTGATAGATACAGGGAGGGAGGTCAGAAGTTATGGAGAAAAGCAGGCATACTAAAACATGGATCCTGTAGCTTAATCACCTATGTTTACATCTCATTATTTACTGTCTTACTTGGGAAAATTAAATTCCTTCTACCTCAATTTCCTCACCTATAATACTCTTGGAACAGTGACACAGTAAGCAATCAAATGTCATTCCAAGCAAGGAATAGTAAATAAAAATGTTTTTCATTAATCATGAATTACTGATATAAGATACATGAAATTCCATTGATAGTCTTTATTTAGAATGCTCTATTTGATGTTTTATTTCAAACTAAAAAGTATCTAAAAGGATTTTTTAGGATCTCTTATGACCTGCAGTCCCACTTACTCTGTTTTTCCCATGAGGTCTTAAAAGATTTCAGCTACAGTTTCTCCTTCCACAGTTTTTCAGGAACATAACTCTCAGATGGGGAAGTAATGTTGAACCTAACAGCAAAAGTAGATGTACAGAGCAAGTAAGTTCACTAACTACTGAAGTAACTGGCTTCTTGTCTTAGGTTTTTGAGTTAGAGTTTGATTTGAATCCTATACTATTGACTCTTCATTTAATAACCAGTATTTATTGGGCATCTTACACACCATGATGTGTTGGGGACACAATGATGAGCAAAACAGACATAACCTGTACCCTCACAGAGCTAAGTAACATCTACTAGCTTTAACTTGGGCAAATTACTTTGCCTTTTTGATCCTATAAAATGTAGATGATACCTACCTCATAGAACTGTTTGGATGAATTTAAATGAGATAATAACGAAAACATGTACTGCATGGTACTGGAACATGGTGAGTACTGAAATGTTAATTCCTTTGCATCTTCTATTGCATATGGACAACAATCAATCAATTACTGGTATGGAAAGAATATAGTGGAAGATGCATTAAAACTTCCATAATAGTCTCGTAATGAATTGTATTCAGGAGAGTTTTTAAAAATGTATAGTTTGGGAAGTTATAAAACTTGCTACTTAAATCTGAAAGTGGAAATGCTGATAATGAAGAAATATGTGGATATAAAATATTTAAAATTTTTTATCCTGTATAAATGGTGTTTTGCAGCTTTTTCTAAAACTTACTAATAATAGCTTGGATTGGATTCAAATGCTATATGGGTATCAACTCATTTAATATTCTTAAGAACTCTGTGAAGTAGTTGCTACTATTTCTTATACTTTATAAATAAGGAAACCGAGGCAGAGAGATTAACCACATATTCTCACTGACATTAAGTAGTGCTTGGATGCAACTCCTAGAATCTGGTTCTAGAGTCCATGCTCTTCACCACTATGTTATGCTGCCTCTAAAAGAAATAGGAGTTTTTAACATTGACCTAGTACTTTCATTATTCTAAATACCATCTCTCTTTTCCTGCTCATTTATTGAAAGAGACGTTTTTCTTTTATATTTTTTTATAAAGCTGTCATGGATGCACTGATAGAAGATGATATCTGCATTCTGAATCATGAAAAAGCACATAGGAGAGACACAGTGACTCCAGTCTCAATATATTCAGGAGATGAGTCTGTTGCTTCACATTTTGCCCTTGTCACTGCATATGAAGACATCAAAAAACGACTTAAGGATTCAGAAAAAGAGAACTCTTTCTTAAAGAAAAGAATAAGATTTTTGGAAGAAAAGGTAATTATTTTCTATTATATTTTATGACTTAAAGAATAATTCAAAATACTTGAAGTTTTAAATATTTTTCTATCCTGTCTTCCCTGGCTGGTTGTGCTAAGTTTCTAAGGTTAACTCACAGCTAGTCTCAAAACCCAGTTCTTCTCATACTGTGCTTCACATATCATGTACATGGTGAATACTTGTAGAATAGGATTTGGAATATATTTTTCTTGGAATATTTTTTCTTTGTTCAGATTGCCTTACCTCTGTGCAACAAATAATATGCCAGCAAAGGAAATTAAATGTCAAAGGAGGAATCTCCTATAACATTGTTCTAATGTTTAAAAACCTCTTCATCAGCACTGATATCCTCTTTACCTCAACTTTTGTTCTTCAACACACAGAATTATGCTTTTAACTGATAAAGGTCATCTGTTTACTTTTCTCCTGCAGAAATCTGACACTCTTAAATCTTGTAGAATATATAAGCTTGATAGCTGATTCCATTATAAATCATCATATCTATTTGGCTTTTTGTACTGGGAAATCTTTATCACTCATCCTTTTATTTTTTGAGTTTTAAAGTTTTAACTTAGTTTTATGTTTCTTCAGATTAGATCATTCTATTTGTATTTTATAAACAGCAGCTTCCCCAATGGGGAAGGAAATGGATTCTTAGCTGCGAAGGAAATGAATTATCTTGTTATAAAAACTTTAGGATGGGGCTTGGTAGAGTTTGATTCATCTAGGAAAAATAAGAGAAAGGAAGTCAATTGTAAAAATCATCATAATTTCTTTATATTCATATACATTGTCTTTAATGGTAATCAAATAAATTTGTGATACAGTTGGATAGAGTGAGAAAAGGTAACAATTTGGAGCTTGTAGTTATGCTTATTTTAAAATTAAGTAGAAAAATGTGATTTGGTATAGTTAACATTGGAAATATTACTGTACTTTATGACTAATAATCCTTTAATTTATATTCTGGAATAATATAGTATTTAATGAACTACCACATTTATTCTTCAAAAAGTCAAGCATACCTTAACTTGTCATTTTTTCTGATGGTGGAAATGAAATACTACTGGCTTGAAAAACATCTAAGTATTATAAAAGAATGATGTACTCTTTTAGTATGATGAATTAATATGTGTTATAAAACAAAAATACCGATTAAGTAAAAGCATAAAATAGAAGACTTTAAAAATATTTACCTGTACTTTTTTTGCTTTCTTAATCAATAAGGGTTACTTGTTGGACGTAAAATATTTATTTAATTATAGTCCAGGCTTTATCCTTGCATTACAAAGAAAAGTAAGGTGTGGAGCCATCAGAAGACTGGCTTCTTTTTTATTTGTTTGTTTTGTAGAATATGTTCTTTGAGCTTTCCCTTCTAATTTTATACCATTAGCTTATAGGAGCTCGATTAGATGAAGAAACAAGTTCTGTGGGACGTGAACAAGTAAATAAAGCCTATCATGCCTATCGAGAGGTTTGCATTGATAGAGATAATTTGAAAAGCAAATTGGATAAAATGGTAAGTTGGTTTGAAAACAGTGTCTATATATTGCAGATGAGTTTTCTTCAGGAAGTTTAAAATGAGAAATAAGAGAAATACATTTATTAAATAAAAAATTGAAAATATACATCATTAAGGCAAAAATAGGAATTTTTAATGGTGATATTTATAACTTATTTCTGTACAAAATAAATACCTAGTACGTGATGATGTTTAGGAATTAAGTATATCTAACACCACTAACTTATTTTGAAAAATCATGACATGGTAGAATTTGTCAATGTGTTTTTAAGAAAAAAAGCCAGTGAATAGTATGTCCTAAGTTTGAAAAAGAAAAAAGGAAATTAGTGAAAAACTGGGTTCATCATCCCACCTTGCTTTTTTAAAGGCCTAAATCTGGTTTTTTTTTTCATCTACCTGAAAATTAATATATATCAACCTATAGATTTTATTTAATGTAATTTGGCATTTTCCCTACTTAACTAGAATAAAGACAACTCTGAATCTTTGAAAGTATTGAATGAACAGCTACAATCTAAAGAAGTAGAACTGCTCCAGCTAAGGACAGAAGTGGAAACTCAGCAGGGTATGCCACTTATTTGTTACAAATATTATAATGGAATCAGTATAATTTTCCATTTATGTGTTATATCCATTATCAGTTTTCTGTATCTGTATGCTAAGGCCTTAACTTATTTTATAATTTTAGGCTACATTAATTTCTCTGATCTGCTTTCACTAAAATATCAACTCCTTTAACTTTTCCTTAGATATAGGTTGTACTTTTCCTAGAGAAAATTTGATGGTTTTTATTCAGGGCTAGTTTGTGATGAAGTAGATGAAGACAGGAGTAGAACTCCATCCTTGTCAAAACATCTTGCCTGCTGGTATGTCCTGGCTTTTCCTTTTTAAATTTCTGAAGGTTGTTAAAATGTGCAGAGGAGGTGCTGGAGTAAATAAGTAGTTCTGGAGCATATGGCCTGTTCCCATGAACATTCTATTGAGACAAGCTGAAGAGTAGGCCTCTGAGAGAGACCTTTTGATAGGAGTTTGAAACGAGCTCTCTTACAGTAGCCGGTTGGGGCTTTTTAGCCTATCTCTAGATAGACTAAAGAACTATGTCAAAGGTAAATCAGTATCCAGTTGTATTGAGTTTCTATAGTAGATGTTTATGAATAAATTGTGTTTGACGTCATGTTCTAGGCCTGATGGTCATACTTTATACTCTGAGGGGACTAGATGGAGTAATTAGAGACGTGAGCTTCAGTTTCCTCACTTCATTTAACTTTTATCACTGTCTTAACCATGACTTATATATTATTGACTTGTCAACAGTTTTAGCATGTGTTTGATAAGTGTTGTATATTTTAAAGTTCCAGACTGACAAACTTGTACTTTAACCTAAACAGAAAACCAGGGATAGTGGTGATTAATACATTCTGAAACAAGATTGGTAGGTTTCTTATTCTCATTAGCATAGGTCTTTGAAAGTAATTACTGTTTTTAAAAAACTGTTAGTTGTGCATGTTTTATATTAGTTTTTGTATTATCTGCATTTTACTAGTATAACCTTCATGGAATTACAACAAATGTAGAAGGCAGAAATAACAATTTTATTGTCCATTCTTTTTTTAGTGATAAGGAATTTAAATCCACCTTCATCAAACTGGGAGGTGGAAAAGTTGAGCTGTGACCTGAAGATCCATGGTTTGGAACAAGAGCTGGAACTGATGAGGAAAGAATGTAGTGACCTCAAAATACAGCTACAAAAAGCCAAACAAACGGTACTACAGAATTATTAAATTGAGAAATTCAGTATTCTGTGTATGCTGTCTATAGGATTTATAACTAAGGATTAAATCATAGAGTTAAATATATTGTAACTACCTGGAGATTTAATTCTCTGAAAAATTTACCTTTATCTTCCCTCTTAATCATTTTGTCTAAAATTTGATATACTGTATACTTCTAGCATAATCCCAGAATTATAAAATTTTATTGTTCTAAAGAACTCATTTTAAAAAAGCTTTACTAGTTTATTTATTAATTTATTGAAG
This sequence comes from Potos flavus, assembly GCA_028534135.1. Taxonomy (NCBI): domain Eukaryota; kingdom Metazoa; phylum Chordata; class Mammalia; order Carnivora; family Procyonidae; genus Potos; species Potos flavus. Next base: position 9,859 of record JAPYYM010002291.1, read on the forward strand.
CTGTTCCTTTTAAACTACTTTTCCTTCAGTTTCCTTAAGTCATTTTTTCTGTAAAGTTTAAAGAGAACTCGTTTTAAGTTTATCATTTTAATAATTTGATTAATATACGCACCACAAGAGACAATTTAGTTTTTAGAACTCTTAAAAAGAAAAGAAAAAACTTGACAGAGTCTACTAATTTTCAAAAGTCTCAATACTTTTGGTGCAACTTCAATTTTCAGCAAATAGCTGAGATTTTAAGAACTAGGGGGAAAAGTAAAAAAAACCCTCCTGAGCTGCTAAAGTATGGTTAACTCGAAGTCATCCACTAAAACACAAGTTGCCTCTCAGGTCCTCACCAAGTCTGTTTACTAATACTTTACATTGTGTTCTAATAAAGTTGAATACAAGTTTTTAGATGTCATGACAGTGCTGAAGAGAAAAGAAATGGTAGAGAAAAAGAGGAGTGTGTGAGCAATGTACCAAATGCAAAGTTTAAAATAGTTGTTACAAGAAAAGTTCAATAGTCTAGAGTCAGTCATTATATACACTGAAGTATTTTGAATAAGTTAACCAGTTAGATAATTATTTCTCAGCTTAACCATTTTGCCCATCACAGCATTCTAACTGCATTAAGGAGCTCTGTCACCTACCCCAGGTTCCTCTTGGGATGCCAATAACTGATGAAGACACTACTTCCCATATTGCCTGACTGCCCGCCAGGACACTGCCCTTGAATCCCAATTGTCCTTAAATGGAACTGACAGTTCTTTCTTTATAATGTAGTCTTTATCAAAGGTGACCACCACTTATGGATGAGCCAGGCATTAAGAATAATAATAGCATTCCACCTTGGCCTCAGCCAAATGAATTCTTCTGAACTGGACAATGAGAAAACCCCAGAACTGATAAAGGGGAAACACTACAGAGATTACTGTCAGTTTCTATTAGGGCAAAATACTTTTTTCCCTGCTTAACATATGAAGTTAATTTCTGCCCCTCTTTGAACCTGTGATTACATAACAATTACTTCAGAGGCTTCCAGCATCCTGTCCCACAAGCTTAGGCGCCATAGCCCCTGAGAAGCTAGCTAGCTGGCTGGCTGGCTGGCGTGCTTGCTTGCTTGTTTGTTTATATATGTGTTTCTTAATTTTACTTTTTAAAAAAATTGTAATTCCAGTCTAATTAACATAGTGTTATATTAGTTTCATGTGTACACTATAGTTAATCAACATTTCTGTACTAACTGCTCATCATGATAACTACTCTTATGTCCTTCACATATTTCACCCATTCCCCCCACCTCCCCTTTGATAACCATCTATTCATTCTTTATAGTTAAGAGTCTGTTTTTTGGTTTGTCTCTTTTTTTGTTGTTGTTCATTTGTATTTTAAATTCTATATATGAGTGAAATCATGATATTGGTCTTTCTCTGACTGGCTTACTTTGCTTATTTGCATTATACTCTCTAGATGCATCCATGTTGTTGTGGCAAGATTCCATTCTTTTATATTGCTGAGTAATAGTCCCTTGTGCGTGTGTGCGTGTGTGTGTGTTTGTGTGTGTGTGTGTGTGTACATAGACTCATGGTAATTCTATTTTTAACTTTTTGAGGAACTTCCAGACTATTTTCAAAGTGGATTATACTTGCATTTTCACCAACATGCATGAGGGTTCTTTTTCTTCCTTATCCTCATCCACACTTGTCTCTTGAGTTTTTTATTTTAGCCATTCTGACAGGTGTCAGATGATATCTCATTGTAGTTTTGATTTGCATTTCCCTGATGATTAGTGATGCTGAGCATCTTTTAATGTATCTGTTGGCCATCTGTATGTCTTCTTTGGACAGATGTCTATTCAGGTCCTCTGCCCATTTTTAATTAGATTGTTTTTTAGGTGTTGACTGTGTAAGTTCTTTATATGTTTAGAATTCTCACCCTTTATCAGATATGTCATTTGCCCCTATCTTCTCCTATTCAGTAGGTGTCTTTGAGTTTTGTTGTTTTCTTTGCTGTTCAGCTTTTTATGTTGATGTAGTCCCAGTTTGCTTTTGTTTCCCTTTCCCAAGGAGACATATCTAGAAAAACGTTGCTAAGGCCAGTGGCAAAGAGATTACTGCCTATGTTGTCTTCTAGTTTTATGGTTTCCAGTCTCACATTTAGGTCTTTAATCCATTTCAAGTTTATTTTTGTGTATGGTGTAAGAAAGTGGTGCAGTTTCATTCTTTTGCATATAGCTGTCCAATTTTCCCAATACCATTTGTTGAAGAGATTGTCTTTTCCCCATTGCATATTCTTGCCTCCTTTGTCATAGATTCATTGACCATATAGGCGCGGGTTTATTTCGCTGTTCTCTATTCTGTGTCTGTTTTGTGCCAGTACCATGCTGTTTTGATTACTACAGCTTTGTAGTATGTCTTGAAATCTGGGATTGTGGTATCTCCAGCTTTGTTCTTCTTTCTCAAGATTGCTTTGGGTATTCAGGGTCTTTTGTGGTTCCACACAAATTTTAGTATGATTTATCTAGTTCTGTGAAAAGTACTCTTGGTATTTTGATAGGATTGCATTAAATCTGTAGATGGCTTTGGGTAGCATGAACATTTTAAC
>JAPYYM010002292.1:0-12443 GCA_028534135.1 Potos flavus
GGGGGGGGGATGAAAAACAAAGATGGCATCATTTTTCAGTATTTATCCATGTTTGCTATGTTCCAAGGCCTCGTTAGGCTCAGCACCTTGGTACGACTGTGTCCCTGGGAGAGATAAGCCCCGAGCAGGAGGCTAATCACTGGAGGTCCTCAGGTGGCAGGCACTGGAGCCTTGGTCTTGAACTAATAGTACCACCCTTGTCCCCACCGGCCACACGGGACAGCCCCGGGTTGTCCTGTGCCAATGGCGCCACCTGGTGGCAAACAGGGGAACACTCACCGAGGTGTCTCTCCCTGTCCCTTCTTTCCCCTCTAGGGGTCTTGGGCTGCCAGAGGCTGCCACCCAGCAAGCTCAGCCGGGAGGGGAGTGGAGCTTGAGTAGCACGATGGACTGGCGGGAGCAGGGCGGGGGAAGGGGGGTTGGGGGGGGGGCCAAGTCGGCCCGGGGCAGGGTGCAGGGAGCCTGCGGGAACGGAGTGCAGGGCGTGCTGGCTGTCTCTGCAATGCCCTTCCCAGGGACCGGAGCGTCCTTTAGAACGTGCCCCCCTGGGTTCTAACAAGCTGCTTTGCTGGGAACACTTCATGAAACCCACTTGGGGGAAACCATCGGAGCCAGCCATTGGCCACCAGGCAAACCAGTCCCACGGTTCTGCAGTGACAACCGGAGACTTTCTGAGCAGGGCTCCCACAGTTGAGTTCAGCCAATTAAGGAAACAATTAGCCTCCCCTGAGGCTAATTCATGCATTGTCACCCCACACAGTTCTGTGGTTTTACGAGCCAGAGGGCCTCAGTGTCCTGCGGGCAGAGGGCTGTGTGTGGCCGCCCGGTAATTATGCGGATTTCTGGCCCCACCCCAGAGATTCAGCTCTGAGAGGCCAGAGCATCCGTATTTTAACATCCCTTGGTTCTCACACTGGAGAAACTGCCCGAAGCACTTTCAAGTCACATTCCCAAGGGGCTGTGGGCAGGGCCGTGGCCGCCTTCCAGGAGGCCTGCTCAGAAGGGGCCAGGAGGAGCCCTTCCAAGAGATTTGACACTCCCTCCTTCCCTGTCCCCCTTCCCCCTCCTTGGAAGGCCAGCAGGTGTCCTGGGAACAGACAACAAACCCCCTCGCTGTGCCCTCCCACCTTACCTTCTAAGCCAAGGGGGGCAGTTTCTTCACCCACTATCTAGGCTGAAATACCTCCGTTGTATGGATTTGATGCAAAATAGTTGGGAGTGACAGGAGGGAAAGCACTCGGCAAAGAATAAGATGTTGGTTGAAAGTGGCTATTCTGCCTTCAATTCTTACTGGCCTCTTTCTCGTATAGATCCCTATGTGGGGCTTGGGGGCCGGGCAGAAGGCAACAAGGGTCCATCGAGGGGCTGTGGGGCAGGTACGGACATCCAGGGGGTGTGGTTAGCGATGAGGAAATCTGCGGAGGGTGACAGGTCTGGCAGGGACAGTGGGGAGACATTTGGGAAGGGTGGGGAGTGGGAACAGGAGGAGGGGCCGGAGAGGAGGCCCCAGTGGACTCCCGTCTTGGGGCTGATCCCTGTTAGGGCTCCAGGGATGGGGTCAGGGGCTGGGCAGGGGCAGGGGAATCTCCGGGAGCTCTCCCCTCAACTTGGCCTGATTCCTCAAGAGTTTCTCGCCTCTCCTGCTCTCCCTCTCCTCTCTGCCCAGAAGGTTCTCTTCCTCCCACTTCTCTTCGGTGCACTAGGCTAGGCCATTTCTCCTAAATACCCCATGCCTGGGGAGACTTGGGTCGCAGGCAGAAGGCCCTGGTTCCAGAGACAGCAAAGAACCCAGGCTGGCACCTCTAATTCTTAGAAGAGTCTAGAAGTATCTCCGGTGACCCACCAGAAACACTGAATCCCTCTATCATTCATTCAACAAACCTCTCAGGGGGGTTGCCCTCCATCTAGGGCGGAGCCTGACTCCCACACACATGAGTCACAACCCCATGGGAACCCACTGTGAAGGGGACACAAGCGCAGACCAGGCTGAGCCTGCCACGGAAGCCAAGGCCACGGCATTCACAAAGTCAGTGAGAAGCTTCCAGGAGTAGGAGAGCCGGAGGGATGGGGCTGTCAGGTCCCAAGCAGCGGAGGTGGGAGAGGGGCCCGGGGGAGCCGGACCTGAAGGCCTCCCTCCTCCCCATCCTTTGCTGAAACTACCTTTGCTGTCCAGCGACAATGGTCCGATAAATAAGTCCATTTATTTTTCTGTTAAAAAATTACTGGTAGTGCCAACGGTATCGATTTCTACTGTTTTCATTTCGTGTGTACAGATTTTCAGCCACGACTGAGTCGAGCCCCTTTCCGGCCGGCTGTGGAAGCCCTGGCATCATTTATGATAGGGTTTCTGAGCGGAAAGACTTTGCCCTGGAACACGGCTAGTTCGGAAGTGGAGACCGTCCCTGCAGTCACTGCGGTGAAAATCCCGTTCTACAAAACGCCCAGCAGCCCCCAGGAGATGCTGCCTGTCTTTCTAGGACCAGAAGTCTCCAGAGGACGCGCAGATCCACGGCAACCACAGGCTGTTCTGGGTCCAGATGGAAGGAGGAAGAGAAAACAGCGGCCTTGGGCTCGTGGGTCCGTGGGTCCGTGACACCGAAGCCTCCTCCCTGCGGAAAGCCCCACCCACACCCAGGGCCAAAGGAAAGAATTTTCGGGCTTTTTGCATCTGACTGGGAAGAAATTCTTCCTTAGGCAGTAGCCCTGCCTGGTGGGGAGATCTTTGTTTCAGCACCTTCCAGAGAAGCCCAGGGGACAGGGGATGGGGCTGTCCCCGAGACCCCAGGGGACGGGCCATCCCTGAGCCGCCCAGGGAATGGGGCTGGGCTCCTTACCACAGGGGAGACAAGAGGCCCTTTGTCACCTGGACCCACGTGAGAGTCCCCTCACTCCTCACCCACAGCTTCCTGTGACACCACCACCCACGAGGCGTCCAGCCAGCGGCAGCTGGGCCTGGCCAGCGTCCAGAGGCAAAGGGGAGGGGTGGGAGAGAAGAGGGGGGAGGGAGGGCGGGGTGGGGGGAGGCAGCCCCAGGAGGAACTGGGAAATCATCTTCGCCCAATGCTGGCCTTGTTTGTGGCCGCCCTGCTGGGTTAGCTCTGTTGTAGCCCCCTCTTACAGATGAGGAAACTGAGGCTCAGAGACGGGAAGTCACTTCTGTAAAACCACACAGCCCGTGAGGGCAGAGCTGGGGTCTGGCTCCAGTTTGCCAGCCGGGGCTGCCTTGGGACGACCTTCGGGGGTGTCCGCAGTTCCTGGCCGGATTGTGAGCTCCCTGCGCCCCCCCCCCCCACCAGCCCCTCACCTGCTCCACCCACGGCCGCCCTCCCCTCCCAGGGGATGACAGGTCCTACTGGCAGGTGCTCAGGCCACGGCACAGCACGTGTCCTCCCAAATGAAAGAATGAGAAATGGAGAAGGATCCCTGTGGGAGGCCCTTTCTCCAGCGCAGAGGCGACACGGGCCCCACGGGGACTTCTAATCACGTACATAATCGATAAATGCCTTGGGTCATGACTTGTGGAGAGTGCACGTCGGAGCCTGAGAACAGAATCCGGGCCACGTAGGAAAGAATTCGCTGACCCGTGGGAACCCAGAGTAACATGAGCGCCGGCCTCACGTCGGTGTTCTTCCCTCGGTCCGATTCTGCACCTGTTGGAAGGTTGCCGGGGGTCCTGAGCTCGGCGCCGAGAATACGGGAAAACTAAGATCCCCACCTCCCCCAGCCCTTCCCTCCCATCACAGACACCACTCTCAGGGACACAGCACAGACGCTGAGGGGAAGGGAGGGGACTAACGACGAACAGTCTGGGGGGCCGGGGCAGTCAAGGGGGCAGGGGGGAGAGGCAGGAGCACGTGGCCTTGTCTGTTTGGGGAACATAGTGGAGGGAACTCGGGGAGGGTGGTGAACGGGCTTGGTGGGCCTCCTGGGGTCCTGGCCTGCGGCTCCTGCCACCTCCCCTCCGTCTCCCCCTGGCCCTCCCCCGGCCCTCCCCCCACCACTCCTTTCTGGGTCCCCCGCCCCGCCCTCCTCCCCTCCCCCCACCCAGTCCCCAGTGACTGGAGGCTCTCAGCTCACCGAGCAGCCCCTCCCGGGATGAACAGTCTCCCCTTGGGGTTTTCCAACATGCCCTTCTCCCTTTCCTTGCCACAGCTGAGGACAGGGATATGTGGCCCCAGCCTCCCCTTCTGCAGGCCAAGACATGCCTAGTCCTATTCACTCTCCTGAACTGGCTTCCAGACCCTTCCCCACAGAAGGCTGCTCCAACCTGCATGTCCCCGGTACCCAGGGGGGGTCTGGCCAAGGCAGCAGTCAGGGGGACCGTGTCCCTCCCTCATTCTTGAGAAGCCTCCCCAAAGTGCCTAGCTCCTTTTGGGTTCCCCATTTCCTGGAGTTGCTGGTTGACCGTCTGCCGCACCCCCTCTAGACCCCAGAAAGCCTTTCCTGCCCCGGGAATGTGGGAACACCTTAGACGTGGGTCCTTTTCCTGGTAACCCACGGGGCTAACATCGGCTTCCCCCATGGCAAGGCCCTGCCCTTTCCAGAGAGGCCCATCAGAATGGCCTGGCTGGGGAGAGACTTTTTTGGAAGATGGTCCTCCCCTCCCCCCTCCCCCTCTCCCAGCCCAATGCCTTGCATCCATGGCTGAGATTGTCCATGGTGATTCTGATTTAGAAAAAGACTTTCTCGGGGGCACCTGGGTGGCTCAGTCAGTTAAGTGTCTGCCTTTGACTCAGGTCATGATCTCAGGGTCCTGGGACAGAGCCCTGGGCGCCCCCACCACGGGGCTCCCTGCTCAGCGGGGAGTCTGCTTCTCCCTTTCCCTCTGCCCCTCCCCCTCCTGTTCATTCTCTCTCTCTCTCTCTCTCTCAAATAAATAAATAAAATCTTAAAAAAAAAAAAAAGGTTTTCTCAGGCTCTGGGACCCACACTCTGTGAGGAAGCTCAGAGCATAGGCAAGGACAACACTCACACAGTTAGCGCGGCCCGTGGGAGGAACCGAAACCATCTTTGTGGGACGTCAGAGAAACATCTAGGGAAGGGGACCAAGAACGGGCATCTGTTAAGGATTCGGGAGGACTATGGGCACTTTTCACACGTGATCTCACGGCCGTGAGGGGCATGACTCACTGTTGGGTAGGGTGGGGAAGGAACTCAAGCCGAGAAAAACAAGTCAGCCAGAGTCCCAGGGGGAGGAAGCGGCAGGACCAAGCTCCCTCTAAACCACCTGTTTTCAGCAGACAGAAAGTTGGGGTCTGAGGCTTATGCAGCTTCGAGGCGGCTCTCATTCCAACAACGACAAAAGACCCATAACTGCAAAGCCCAAATCAGGTATAACTGAATGTTAATTTCCCCTTCTAATGAGAACGGACCTTGCAAGTTACAAATTCTAAAACACGGGGGTGCCTGGGTGGCTCAGTGGGTTAAAGCCTCTGCCTTTGGCTCAGGTCATGATCTCAGGGTCCTGGGATCGAGCCCCGCATCGGGCTCTCTGCTCAGCGGGGAGCCTGCTTCCCCCTCTCTCTGCCTGCCTCTCTGCCTACTTGTGATCTCTCTCTCTGTCAAATGAATAAATAAAATCTTTAAAAAAAAACCCCACAAATTCTAAAAGACTGACAAATACTATCAACAATCAAGCTCAGGAGAACAAGATCTTTTGTATTAACCTCCTACCGCCTCTGTAATATATTCCCTGTGATTTCGTTCCCTCTGATCACCCTTTGTCAGACGAGGATTCTGTAATGCCCCCTTCTGTAGAAAGAACACAAACTTTAGCCAAGTTTCCTTCATGCGTGAGCAGGAAGAATTCAGGGCATGTCAAATTTCCTCCCGCAGGGACTGACCTCGAAGGCTCCTTGGGCGGACAGCTTGGACGCCCTCTTTGCAGGGACCCAGAATGACTTTTGTATTGTCTTTGTTCGACGGCGCGATTTCACATCAAATAAGCAGGAAATGTAAGCCTTTTTCTATTGGGTTCACTGGATTCCCTCTTCTGTATTCACCGGTGCGAATATTCCTAGAAGTCCTCTATACCCTCCACTGCCCAGTATCCGAACCATGGAGGCAAGTGAACCACGCAAAATAGCCCACTAGCCAGAGCCAAAGGCATTCCCACATCACCCTCCCCCCTGCTAAAGCCCAGGGCCAATCCCACGCCACCCACCCGGATGAGAGGTGGGAAGGGAGGGAGTCAGATGGAAAGAGGTGTCACTGAGGTTAAAATGGCTCAACATTTGGGTGCCTGGGAGGCTCTGTTGGTTAAGCGTCTGCCTTCGGCTCAGGTCATGATTCCCGGGGTCCTGGGATGGAGCCCCACATCGGGCTCCCTGCTCAGCGGGGAGCCTGCTTCTCCCTCTCCCTCTGCACTCCCCCTCGCTCATGCTCTCTCTCAAATAAATAGAATCTTTAAAAAAAAACCAACAACTCAACATTTGCAAACTTCACAGTAACGCACGACCACGTGAACACACGGTAATTACATATTACAAGTCAGTGGTCAAAAAAAAAAAAAAAAGGATTTGTTGTTACCGAACGGCGTTGACTAAGCGGGCGCATCCCGGCAGGCGGAGCCAAGCCACGCCCTGGTTGTGCCAGAGAGAAGGGTCTAGAAGATGCAGCAGCCAAGCTCCTGCTAGTTTTTGATCTCACTCATAAGACTCAACCTTCAGCCAACGCTGGCAGGTAGGGGTGGCCTTTGCCTTATGGGAACCCGAGCCTGGACGTGCAGTCAGGGGATCTGGGTTCAAGGCCCAGGCCTGCCATTTCCTACCTGCAGGGTTTTGGGGAAGTCGCGAGGGCCCTCTGAGCCCCTCCTTCCTCGGCACTCCTGAGAGCAGGGCATATTCCCCTGCTGGGCCAGGCTGAAGAGAAGGGAAAGGGCCATAAGGAGCGGAAAAATATGCCTGCGGGCTAGAAGAGACCACGGGTGTGTAGCGGGCTATCCTCCCTAGAGAGGCTCTGTTGGGATGAGCCCAGGAGCTCAGCCACCTCCCCCGGTGTGGAGAAGGGATGGTATTTCTGAATCAGGATTCTGAGCCAAATTCCAAGCTGGACTGTGGTTTACCAGCAAGCCGGGGCCCCCAAAACCCCCATTGCCCTGGCCTGAGCCTGCCTTTGCATACGCTGCGTGCTCTGCCCAGCCGGCCCACGCCATGCTAGCGGCCAGGCTCCAGGAAGAGACAGAGAGCCCCCGTGTCATTCTCCCCTTCAGGCTTGACAGCCGATGGGAGACTCCTCCTCCCGCTGAGCAGAACTCCAGCCCACACTTTGCCTCCAACTCCATCAGGGAGGACTCGGCCCTTCATCCTGGCATCTAAGTCTGTTTGATCAGCTTTTCATCCATTTTCCGAAAATGTTGGATTTAGGGATGTTCTGAATCTTGCAGGACTAGAAGTGTGGCACCCTGACAATATATTGGGGTGGCCCCCAACCTGCCATCGGGGAATACCCGGCTCTGTGCCAGCCCTTCTCCCAAGCGCCTTTGGGAGGGAGTCGGGACAGGCAGGGGAACCTGTCCTTACTGGGTGGAGATCTAGTGCCCCCTGGAGGTCAGAGAGGACGGGGTAGGAGTGGGGCATTGGGTGACGCAGGATAAGGGGGCCTCTCAGTCCTGACATCCTGGATCCAGAACGGCCCTCCTCAGCCTTCCTGACAGTAGAGGGGAGAGTGCGGGTTAAGGGTTTTGCGTCCGGCGTCTTTGATAAGAAGCTTTCTCATTTGCTGGCAAATCCCAGTTTTACTGAGCATTTTTTTCAATCATTTTCTCCCTTGAGCAAGAAACCTGTTGGGTGAGGGGCGTCTGCGTGGCTCAGTGGGTTAAAGCCTCTGCCTTCGGCTCAGGTTGTGATCTCAGGGTCCTGGGATCAAGCCCCACATCGGGCTCTCTGCTCAGCGGGGAGCCTGCTTCCCCCTCTCTCTCTGCCTGCCTCTCTGCCTACTTGTGATCTCTCTCTCTCTGTCAAATAAATAAATAAAATCTTTAAAAAAAAATAAGAATAGAGGGACAGACGAGATTGGGCACATTCAGTGGGGGGATATATATACAATGGAATATTACTCAGCCATCAAAAAAATGAAATCTTGCCATTTGCAATGATGTGGAAGTAGAGGATATTGCGCTAAGCGAAATTAGGCAATCAGAGAAAGACAAATACCATACGTGGAATTTAAGAAACAAAACAGAGGATCCTAGGGGAAGAGCGGAAAAAGTAAAGCAAGACGAAACCAGAGAGGGAGACAAACCATTAGAGACTCTTCATCAGAGGAAACAAACTGAGGGTTACTGGAGGGGAGGGGGGTGGAGGGACGGGGTGGCTGGGGGATGGGCGTTAAGGAGGGCACGTGATGGAATGAGCACTGGGCGTTAGACTGATGAATCACAGGCCTGTACCTCTGAAACCAGTAATCCATTATATGTTAATTAATTGAGGTTAAATTAAAAATATATATAAAAAGGAAGAGAGGGACACAGAGAGGCGGGAAAGACGGCACTGTGAAGATGTGGCAGAGGCTGGAGGGAGGCGGCCTCCGGCCAAGGAGCACCTGCGGGCAAGCCGGAAGAGGAGAGGAAGGATTCTTCCCCAGAACCTTCTGTGGGAGCATGACCCTGCTGACAGCCTGAGCTCGGACCCCTCGCCCCCAGAACTGTGAGGGGAAGGGTCGGCTGCTCACATCCATCCAGTGTGGGGATCTTTGTCATGGTGGCCTCGGGGAACTAATAGGCTGAATCAAGAAACCAGGCAAGTTGGGCACCTGGGTGGCCCAGAGGGTTAAGCGTCTGCCTCTGGCTCAGGTCATGATCTCAGGGTCCTGGGATCGAGCCCCGCATCGGGCTCCCTGCTTCTCCCTCTCCTCCCTGCTTGTGCTCTCTCTCACTATCTCTGTCACTATCTGTCTCTCTCTCTCTCAAATAAATAAATAAAATCTAAAAAAAAAAAAAAAAGGAAAGAAACTAGACAAGCACCAGCAGAAAAAACGGTAACTCTCCTGGAGAGGAGGCCGTGAGCAATTTTAACTACTTCCGAGGCCATGGCAGGAGCCACTCTTGTAAGCAATGAGTCGTCGGAGGGAAATAAGTAACTTTTTATTGTAAAGCCACATAACCTTACGAAAAGCCTGGCAAACAGAAGCAAGCACATACTCGTTATCCCATAAAACCCTCGGGACTCTGCAGGCCTGGGTTCCAGTCCCTGCTCTGTGATCTTCCTTTTGGCTTGGGGTAAGTCACCTCTCTGAGCCTCAGTTTACTCAGCTGTCGAGTGGGGATAATAATCTGCCCTCCCAAATTTGTTAGGGTTAAATGAAGAAACACACATGAGTCGCCAGCCTGGGCCTGGCCGCCCACAGAAGCTCAGTAAGAGGCTCCGACTCCTAGTTCCCTCCCCTCTCTGATAAAAAAAAAAACACCTCCAAAATGACGAAATGTGATTTGTTTGAAAATCCCTAAATTCGGATGTATCACAACTTTCTTCTTCCTTTATTTAGAAACAATGATTTTTTTTTTTTCTTTTTTTAACTTTCAAAAATTTACTTTTCAATTCACAGGCGGTAAAACGTACTCTCTTCGGTGTCGTTCTCTGGGTTTTGACAAATGCGTAGACACAACCACTGACCACCGTCAATATAGAGAACGCTCCATCCCACCCGCTTCCCGCCAGATTCCCCTCTCTGTCCCTCTGCGGTCAGCTCCTCCCCTGGCCCCTGGCCACCGCCGCCGATCTGTTCTCCTTTTGTCTTTTTTCCAGTGTCAGAGATGTGGAATCACACGGCACGTGGCCTTTCGAGTCTGGATGCTTCCGAGGTCTTTGGAAGCTGTTGCATGGATTCCTCCTTATCGTAGATGATTCCGTCCCATCGATGAGGAGACCGTGTGGGCCACCACGGTTGGCTTGTCCCTTCGCCAGGCGAGGGATGGGGCCTGTCCTCAGATTCTGGCGAGGATGAATGAAGCTGCTATAAACATTCACGCCTGGGTTCCTGTGTGAACATACGTTTTCGTTTCTCTTGTGTGAGCGCCTGGGACCCAGTCAGGTTGAGAAGGACCCACGTCAGCCTCGCTAGAAGGTCTGGCTGGGGCGAACACCGCCTCGTCAGCTCCGGGCCCCTGTCAGCAGCGCGGGGGTGACAAAGGTCAATCGCTGAGGAGCAAACGAATGTTCGAGGTCACTTTAGCCTCCTGCCATTCCGTGCCTTTTCCCTCCGAATGTCAAATCGTTGTTTTGGTTTCATTTCCTTTTATTTCTACTGACGGAGTCCGTGCCGCCCTTTCTCCTCGGTGCCGCGTCTGGACTATTCTCCACCCTCCCCACGAAGCAGACCCCTGAGCCTCCTGTCGTCAGATCTTCTTACCTGCCCCTCTCCTCGCCTCAGTCGCCACAGCCCTCCGGGCCACCTCCCCTCAGTCCTCGAAGGTCTCCGTGCTGGGTCTCCCGCCCCCTCGCACTGCTGACTTCCTGCCGGTTCGCATCCCCGCACGTGGTCTTTTGACCTCAGTCCTTGACCTCCTCTCCTCCAATGGCCTGTTCGTCCTCACGGCTCAACTACGGTTCCTGAAGGCGCACACTGGGCCTGGCAAGTGTGCCCAGATCCTTCAGACCCCCGATTTCCAGCCCTTTCAGGCCACCACCGCCTGCTGTCCATTTCTTGCTTCTAGATTCCTCCCTCCCGACGGTCCTTGGCCATCTCAGCACCTGCGAACCACGGTCCTCTGGCGCTCTTCCCCGATCCTCACCCCTGGACCCCTCTCCCGCCCTCATCCCACTGCCCCGGGGGGTGGGGGGGAGCCCCGCCTCTGCTCAGGCCCTGCGCTCTGCCCTACACTCCCGAAAGTGGTTGGGGACGCGCACAGTCTAGCTGACCAGTCTCGTTCACAGTCAAAAGTGCTCCGCTGGATGGGGCCCCGGGCCACCTTCCTGTAAGCCACTGCCACCTGGCCAGTCCCTGCCCTGCTCCTTGGGGCATATGCCCACCTGCCCCAGGCTGCTTCCATGTCACTGAAGAAATGGGGAGCCCACCAGCCAAGCGCTCCCTCAGGCTCTCCTGGCTACGTTCCTCTGTTTGTTCGGGTGAGCCTTGGACCCGTCTCTCACACCCACAGTCGCCTCTACCTGCAAAATGTCACCAGGATACAGTCCCTTTGGGCCCCTGCCTCCCGCCTCCTGCGAGGCTCCCTGTCTCTGCGTCTGGGCCCTTCCCCGGCCTGGGCTCGACCCAGCAGCCAGAGGGATGGAGTTAAACACAAGCCAGGTGAGATCACATCGGGAAACTTCTCTTCTCTTCTCTTCTCTTCTCTTCTCTTCTCTTCTCTTCTCTTCTCTTCTCTTTTCTCGTCTCGTCTCTCCTCTCTCTCTCTCTCTCTCTCTCTCTCTCTCTCTCTATCTCTCTCTCCCTCTCTCTCTCGGGGTCAAAACTCCCTCGGGCTTAGCCAATGCCCGGCCGATGCCCGGACCACGTTACCCTCTGCCCAGTCTCCGCCCCTTCTCTCTCGGGCTCATCCACCTGCCAGCCTCCTTCCTGGCTCACCAGCCACGTGCTCCCATCGGAGCCTTGCTGTTCCCCCGCCTGGAGCCCTGCCCCACCCTCACTCCCGGGACGCTCCCTCCTGTCCCTGTTTGCCCAGCTCTCATACAATGCTGCTCTCCTAGCCAGGCCTTTCCAGGCCACCCCACCTAAGATGCATCCCTCCCCAAACCCAGCATCTCCCTCCCTGCCCTGGATTCATCCCAGCGCTTAGTGCCCTGTCTTTTGTTAAGTCTTTCTTTACCTTGTTTTGCATCCACCTCCCCGTACGGTATTGGAAGCTCCGTGAGAGCAGGGAGTTCTCGGTTATTCGCTGCTGACCCCCAGTCTACAGCAGTGCCTGGCCTGTGCTAGGAGCTCAGCAAGACTCTGTGCTCTTCCGTGTCCGCACCCACCTGACACCCCCACTTGGGTCCAGATCGGAGCCCTTCTTGCTGACCCCAGCCCGAGGCTTCAGCAGACCCCCGCTCCCGCACCATTTCCCCCTCGCTACGGCTCCTTCCCAGCAGTGTGCAAACATGCACGCACACTGTCATTTCTCCCTTCTTACAAAACTACCGCAAACCCCACAAAACCCTCTCTTGGCCCAGCATCACTTTCCAAGAAGTGTACCAGTCCTCTGATCTAGAAAATTCCTTCAAAGAATGTCTGCATTGTCTGCGTCCCTTCCCCTCCTCTCACTCCCTCCAGATCTCTTTCTGATGGGCTGTCATCCCCTCCTCTCTCTGAAATGCCCTCGGCGAGGTCCAATGATCTTGGGGCTGTAATCCCAGGCCACGGCCCCTTGGCACGAGGATCCCCTCCCGCCTGGTTTCCCCTCTCCTGCTGGCTGCTCCTCCTCATCACGCCAGCCTCCAAATGGGGGCAAGTCCAAGGCTGACTTCAAAACTCCTCTCTGCCCACAGTCACAGCCGTGATAAATCACT
>JAPYYM010002293.1:0-12442 GCA_028534135.1 Potos flavus
TATTAAGAGTGTGGCTTGGGATATGTCATTTAACCACTCTGGGCTTGTCTGTTTTTCGATAAAACAGAGGTCCACCTGTTTACCGACATTTATTGAGCAATGACTGTGTGCCAGGAGCCCCTCTAGGTCCTGAGGAGTTGGTGAGAAGAGGTTTGATGGGGTTTCACTGCATCCTAGAGAGCATGGGGGCAGGGAGAGGACACAGAGCCTCCAAGTAAGCCGATGAGTGTGCCGATTTCAGATAATAGCATGTGTCGTGAAGGGAATAAGCAGGTCGGTGGGGAGGGAGCTAACTTAGATGTTGTGGTCAGGGAGGCCGGGCCACTTGGAACTGTCAGAATGGTCAGCGGGTGTCCACTGCAAGGTGAGTTGGAAAGCCCACACTCCAAGCACATGGTTGGCAAGCTGAGCGTGAGTGTAGGGTGTTCGAGGAAGAAAAAGGAATGGAGGGTGGTAACAAAGCCCCACCTCAAATGGGATCCCCAGTGAGGGAAGAGCCTGCACGACCTCCAGGACCGATGGATTCAGCAGCTCAGTGATGCCGTCAAGGACCCGGGCTCTCTCCCATCCTTTGCTCTGCCATCCAATGAATGAATGTGCCATTCATTCATTCATTCATTCATCCATTCACTCAATAAATATATATTGAACCCCTACTGGGGCTAGAACAATGAACACAACAAATTGCTCAGTCATAGAAATTCATTCCTGGGAGGAGAGCTGATCACAGACAAATATAGGATGTCTCAGGGGAGACGCGTGCTTCGGAGAACAATAAGGCAGGAAGGGCGTTCAAGGCGAAGGCAGGTGTTCTAGAGAGGTCATGAGCAGTCTTGGGATGCCTGAGCAGGGGCCCGAAGGAGGAAGGAAGGATCCTTGCAGGTGGTTGGGGTAGTTGTTCCCAGGCAGAGGGAAGAATTTGGATGTTGGAGAATCCCACAGGGCAGTGTGGATGAATACGGGAATCAAGTCTTCCAAAAGGCAATTCCTCAGCGGAAAAAGGGACCATCTGTTTTCCTTTGTATACGAGCGTGTGAGCTCAGGCTGCTCAAATGCCACAGACTGGGGGGCTGAACCCACAGACGTCTATTTTCTCCAGTTCTGGAGGCTGAGAGTCAGAGAGCAGGGCGCCAGCATCCCCTCTGATGCACGACATTGGGTGACACATGACGTCACTTTGTCTGACTTCTGGTGGGACTCCTATCCCACCTGTTACAACCTTCACCACCTCCCAGGTGTCTCATGCACTCTCTTCTGCTCTCTGTTCTCTTTTCTCTCTCTGGATATTTTATGCAAAGGTGTCTTCCAGCTCATTAATCTTCAGCTACCAACAATTAGCTACTAAAGAACTACTGAGTTCTTAGTTTTACATATTGGATTTTTCACTTCTAGAATATTCATTTGGTCCATTTTTATAAATTCTCGATCTCTCTTAAAGATTCTCCACTGTCCCCTCTATTCTTGAACATACGAATCACTTATACTGTGATCATCATGTCTGACGACTCCAGTTTGGGGTCATCTGAGGGTCTGTTTCTACTGTCACTTTTTTCTTCTGCTTTTGTTTCTTGGTAGACCTGGCGATTTCTTCCTGAATGCCAGACATTGTGTAAAAACTTCAAGGACTCTGGATAATGTTCATTTTCCTCCAGACAGAAATTGCTTTAGATTTTGGCAGGTGCTTAGATAGGGATGGAGCTGATTCGAGGCTGTATTTCAGTTTCTGTAAGGCTTAGTCTATTTCAAGTTTACTCTTTCCCTCGGGCGGAGCCCTGCAGGATTGGTTCCCAGGAAAGAGCCTCAGTTGTTCATCAGACCGCTCCTCCCTGGTGGGTCCGGAACACCAATTCTTGTCTTCCAGCACTGAGAAACTGCCAAAATATCTGATTGCCTTCTCAGGCTCTTGGCGGCCACTTTCTGCTGTTTCTCATCCTCTGAGCACAGAGGATGTAAGGTGGCTTACAAATTAGTAAATCGCTTGAGGGGCACAGCTACTGTGTGTCTCTCTGTCTCTCTTCTTTCCTGAATTGTGGACCCTCAAGTCCTGGTTGCCTTAGTCACCCTGATTTTTATTTGTCTCCCCGGTTCTGTGAAAATGCTGATAGCTCTGTTAACCAGAATCTCTGCTGGCATCTCAGCTTCTTGCCTCATGCGTCTTATGAATCAGCAAATGTCTCGAGGGAAAGAGGTATAGAACATGAGTCCCCTTCTCTCTGGGATCTTGATCCCTCAAGTTCTTTTTGGCTTGGTATATTGTATTATACCATATTATTATTATTTTATTATATTATGTTACTTTATATTATTATCTCATATCCTTGTTCCAGACATGAAAAGCTTAGGTGTGGTGGGACTTCTGTAATCTCGTCCCATTGTGTGCTGACTTACAATGTCCCTCCCTCCCTCCCTCCCTCCCCACCTAGCTGGTGCCACAGGTGAGTGCCCCGTGCTGGGCTTTTCGATGGCTGGAGGAACATCAGAAGCTCATGAGTACAGTGTGGGTAGTAGGGAAGGTAGGAGCCTCGATCTGTGGAATAGGATGGGAATGAATAAGGAAGCACCTTCTCTCCCAGACCAAAAACATCCTCCAGCTTCCCAGTCCCCAAACTTCCATCTTTGGAGAATACCTCTTTGTCCCCATTAAATTGCAAATGCTTCCTGATAAAAGCCACTAACTGTCATCAGTTTGTGGATGTGGTTTATTACCTCTTTTCAGCAAGACTGTTCATTTTGAAAGTAAGTTTTCAAAAGGAAGTGCGTGGAGGGGGAACACAGGCGCGGGGTGCCGTCACGAAGGGGGCAGCCTTGCCTGGGCTCAGGCCTTCAGCCTTCCTGCTGAAACTTGCAGGAAGCTCCCGAATGGACCCCTTGTTCCTCCAGGCCTCCAGTCCCTCCCCAACGAATCTGTTTTCCAGGCTATCTCCAGATTATTCCGAAGCATGAATTTGTCCTTTTTTTATTATTATAAAAGTTAAGGCATGCTCATTAAAATAAATAGGGACAATATAAAGAAGAAATTATTCCAAAGTCAAGCACCCAGACTTCCAGATTTTTAAATACACGTATAGATAGGATACCAGTCAGCTTTTGCCACAAAAGAACACTTTGTAACAAACCATCCTAGAACTTAGTGGCCCGAAACAATAATCGTTTATTTTGTGAACTGTAGGTTGTCTAAGGTCCTTCGATCCAGGCTGCGCTCAACTGGGAGGCTCTGCTGATCTTGGCCGGGGAGTTTAGCTTCGCACCGGCTGTGTCGCTCATCCTCCTCCCGGGACCAGTGGCGAACCTGGGAATCCCCTTCCCGTGGCTCGAGCATGGGTACCCGGCACCAAGTGAAAGCCCTGTCCGGACCGGCTCGCCACCTCTCCCGTCCCGTTCTGTGCGCAGAGTAAATCACGTGGCCAGCCCCGGTCCACAGACGCGCAGGCGCGCCCCGCCCACACTGGGGGGCACCTCGAAATTGCAAGGACAAGGACAGGGACAGGGAGGGGCACGGAACAGGGCCGGTAACGCCATCTGCCACACGTCTGTGTGATACACACCGCTGGACGAGCTGCATTTTTTTTTTCCCACTTAACAGATTGTAGTCATCTTTTCAGGTCAAAAACTACTATTCTGCCTTGTTTGGCTTAATGACTGAAGAATGCTTCCATATGTGGGTGTGCTTTAATTTAATCACAGAGTTACAGTTCCGAAATTCAGTCCTGACCCTGTAACTCTTTCGCTTGTAACTTTTCCGGATCCCCGTCTCAGTCCAGGCCGCTAGGACAAAATACCACAGGCGGGGGGCTGCAACAACACGCGCTCGTTACTCGTGGCTCTGGAGGCTGGGGCGTTCAAGATCAAGGTGCCGTCGGACGCGGTGCCTGCTGAGGGCTCCTTTGAAGACGTCTCTTGTGGGCGCTGCTCCGTGCTGGGCCCCCCCACGGCAGAGAGAGGTCGTCCCTCGGGTCTCTTCTTACAAGGGTGCTGATCTCGCTCACGGGGGCACCCCCCTCAGGACCTCACCCCTCCCAAAGGCCCCGCCTCCTAGTACCATCATCCTGGGGCCTCAACATAAGAATTTCGGAGTAACACAAACATACAGCCCATAGCAGGTGCCACATCGGGCAAAATCCAAAGTCCAAGCCTGCTGTCTGAGACTCCACGGTCCTCCACGGCCTGGTTCAGACAACGGCTCCCGTCCCATCTCCTCTGCACCCCGTTCCTCTCGCCCCTCAGACCCTGTACAGTAGTTAATGCTGTCCCTTTGCTTTCCCCGACCCCTGTACCGGTTAAGAAGATATCTGCTACTGTAACAGAGACTCCCCAAATCAGCGGCTGAACGCAGAGGGTTGGCCTCACTTATGCTTACTTAGCCATCTGTGCGGGTTCCGGGGGTCCTCTGTTCCAGGCATCCCTCAGTCCCTATGGATCTTCACGGACAGCACGCTGGGTCCCAACATCCAGCCAGCAGACGGGCAAAGAGAGTGGGGAGGACTCACAGGAAGCGGTGGGATCGCCTTTTGCCCGCCTTCTGTTGCTGGCCAGAACCCTGCCATGTGTCCTTACGCCTGCAAGGAAGCTGGCCACGTGCCCCGGAAGAAGCAGGACCTGTGGGTGACAGCCCGCGATCTGTCCTTCCTCCTGGGATACCGTTCCTCGTCCCCATCGGGGTTGCTCATTCGGTCCACTCATTCGGTCCACTCGGAGCTCTCTCCCCAAGGAGGCCCTTCTCGCTCCAGGCCGAGTCGCTCCAGGTTCTTCTTGGCGGCATCTCACGGCGCAGGGCTTTGGTGTCCTTGAAGTGGCAGAAGAGGAGAGAGAGGAAAAGCCACCTCTCCGCTGGGGGGATCCTTGGGCTCTCTCGGGGCAAGGGGGCGTCTGAGGGGCGAAATCGGGCAGCTGCCTGGTTCTCCAGACCCCGGGGGCAGCTGGTGAGATGCCTTCCCTGGAGCGGCTGCTCGGAATCGTGGAAGGGCAGTGCGTCTGTGCCCACCACCCCCAACCCCAGGGCCGAGACGGCTGGTCAACGGAGAAGGGACATTGGAACTGGGTCTGAATGTAGGGAAGGGCAGGGTGACACAGCGTCATTCTATCTGCTGGAGGGAGCTATTAACTGAGTTAGCCTCAGCCAGTGGCATGGGGAGAGCGGGGGAGCACCGTCTCAGGAGAGAAGCTTTCTTCAGCACACACACCCCCATCCCCGACAGCCTCGTGGGCTCCTCTGAGCCGTCACCTCTGGCCTCCGTCACTACGGTCACGAGGGGCGCTCCAGGTGCCACGTGTTAGACGGAGAGTCGAGCGAAGCCAGGAGCGGAGGAGCCCCGCCTTGGCCGGGGCGGCTCAGCAGGTGCCTGGCGGGCGAGGGCAGGTGGACAGGCAGGGCGTGCCAAGGGCCATGCAGCCTCTGTCCTACCGCAGGCTTCGCCACCTCCCTCTATGCCCA
This sequence comes from Potos flavus, assembly GCA_028534135.1. Lineage (NCBI taxonomy): Eukaryota > Metazoa > Chordata > Mammalia > Carnivora > Procyonidae > Potos > Potos flavus. Next base: position 5,432 of record JAPYYM010002293.1, read on the forward strand.
GGCCTGGTTCCCTCTGTCCCTGGACTTCCAGGAGCAAACTGGATTGACTGATCCCTCCATCAGAGGGAGGAGAGAGCGAGCAGAGGGCAGGACCCCCAGGGCGTCAGGCTCCCTGTGACTGCGCCCACGCTCTCAGCCCTTTCTGGGAAACTTCCGTTCCCTCGTAGCACTGACCCCTCTTCCACAGCCCACCCGCTTCCCGCGGGGCTGCCCCTTCCCTGCAGCTTCTCTTGCCCGGTCCTCGCCACCCGCCCCCATCACCACCCCTTTCCACCCTGCCCGCCTCCCTCCCGAGGCTCGCTCACACACACCGCCCCCCCCCCCACCCAGGGCGTCAGCTCCCAGGTCATGACCCTGCCAGCTGCCACCACCTTACATCCTGCCTTGTCCACTCCCTCCGCCGACGACGCGCTCCACAGCCCCTCCCCCACTCTTGACCTGTATCTGTCTACCCACTTTCCAGAAGGCCCATGTGATCATGTTCCCATCTCCGTTACACCCTGTCGGTTCCGGGGGAGGCCACGTCCTTACCTGCCTGCTTTGCCCCCACCTGCCTCCCAGCTCCCCGCTTCCTGGCTGCTGGCTCTCTCCCTCCGGACCCGCGGCGTCCCTCCGCCCGGCTCCCGCCCCATCGCCGGGTCAAGCTCTTCTGTACCTTCCTGGCCACAGCAGTTCAAGGAGTCTTTCGTTCTCCCCAGTGACTTCTGTCTGCCCCCCGCCCCGCCCCCCAGGCTCTCCTAGTCTGTATCGCCCCCAGACTGTCCGCCCCTTGGGGACAGCGTACCTCCCGGTGTTGCTGCAGCGGGTGGGGCGCCTGCCATGTTGGGGCTTCACGGCCGCGTGACCAAGTGGGGGGGAAGCCAGGGGATGATGTAGAGGGGAGGAGAGGAGGGAAGGGAGGACGGGATGGGAGCCGGGCAAAGAGGCAAAGCGGGAGGGGAAGGAGAAGGCAGCAGCAGTGCCAGGGGGGAGCAGGAGAGGAAAGGGGAGGAGAGGAGGGGGCGCGCAAACCTCCTGAAGACCCCGTGGCCCGGAGACCTCTGACCACGCACACCAGCCCCCCCACACCCAGGGAAGGGGCCTTTTGGCGGAAAAGCAGGGACAGGTGGTGGCAGCAGCTGCGGAAGGTTCTTCTTGGCGGCATCTCACGGCGCAGGGCTTTGGTGTCCTTGGAGTGGCAGAAGAGGAGAGAGAGGAAAAGCCACCGCTCCGCTGGGGGGATCCTTGGGCTCTCTCGGGGCAAGGGGGCGTCTGAGGGGCGAAATCGGGCAGCTGCCTGGTTCCCAGAGAGCCGACGACACCCCTGCAGGGCCTTGGGGAAGGAAGCCTCTGCTCTAGGACATCAGACCCATTTCCAACCAGACCAGGCTTCTTCCGGAGCCTTCCACAGCCCCGGGGGATCTGCGCCCTCAACAAAATACCAGACTGTCCCCAACACGCAGCTGCCCCTGCCTCCCTCCCAAGGGTTCTCGCGAACGGATAACCCTGCTCCCTTCTTCTGGCCACAAGAAGACAGTCTTAATTAGATGGTCCTCTCCTTAACACGCCACAGTGCTCCCCCCCGAAAAAGGGGTGGCATCCTGTCCACCCCTCCCACCCTGTCCCACACACTTGTGGGGGCTGAGGGCTAAGACCCTAAGCCATGGATCCTGGAAACTCTAGAGCCCCCTAGCCTCTCGTTGTCTTTTCATTCTTTTCCATGTGCCTCATCTCCAAAACTGCCCAGAACCAAGCTCTTGACGTTTTCCCCACCGGTTCTGCTCCCCTCCCACTCTTCCCACTTTGGTAAATGAAGTGCCACCCACCAATTACTCACACCGCGCTCATCCCTGACAAAGGCTCTCCTTGCCCTCCATCTCCACCAAGGTCAGGACGAATCTGGAAGCCACCTGCTTCCCTCCAGCCCCATGGCCGCCCCTACCCCAGTGAGTGCCGCCATCTTGCTTCCCATCTTGCCCTCTTGTCCAATCTAGCCCCGTCCTCCGAAGCCAGGAGGGTCTTGTTGAAGGCCCAGCAGGACCTTGGGAGAAGCCTGTGCTGATGAGGTTATGCTTTGGAGCTGAGACCTCCTACGAGCTCCCAAGGGAGCCCTAATGTCCCCCCACCCCCACACACCCTGGGGCCCTCACTCAGACCACCACAAACACCGTTCCTTCTGCCCAACCCAACTCAGCTCTTGTCTCTCCATGCAATCATGTGTTCGGCAAATGATTTTCTATATTTTCTTTTTTTTTTCCAATTAATCCTTACAATAACCCTGGGCTGGGAGGTGGGCCCTGTGATCATCCCCATTTTGTGGGTGAGGACGTGAGGCTCAGTGGTAAAGACACTCAGCAAGGCTGCAAGTTAGTAAGTGGCTGAGATGAGATTCAAAAGCCTCAGCTCAATCCTCCGGGGCCCCAGGACCCATCCCCCGTGCGCTAGACTATTGTGGGCACACTGCCACCTGCCAGCCCACTGGCCCCCAGCCTGTTTTGTTTTACAAGCCGTCTTTGAGGCCCTACTACGTGCCTGGCACAGTCACAGACACTGGACAACTTGAATGCCAAACACTCCAACGGACTCTCCCTGAGAGTCTTGTCCCGTAGCCTTGTGGGTTTGTACCTGTCGCTGATTTGTGATGGACTGTCTGTCTCCCTTCTAGACAGGAGGCCCCAGGAGGACGGATTTTGTCCAGAAAGCCCACAGCCAGATGTCCCGATGCCTGCTACCCAGCAACGAGTGAATAAATGGATGGCCCCATGCACATGACCTTGCAGAACCCTCAATGCTTGGAAGAGATACGTTTCAGCTAAAGGGTGGCTTCCAAATTATTTTTGGTAAGGTAGACCTTATTTTCCACTGAGCCATTGGAAGAGCTGAGATCTCAGGGCAGAAACTTCCAGAGGCCTTAGGTCCGTGGGCCACCCCAAGCAAGCTGTCCTCAAGTCCTGCATCCAGTCCCCAGGCCCCTTGGTCGCTCCTGGAGGGCTGGAGCCCAGGGCACCTCCTCCGGGTCACAGGCCCAGCCAGGGCTCAGAGCGCCTCTCCCAGCAGCGGTCCACACCTTTGGGCGGTCAATAAGCAACACCAAGCATGAGGCGGAGGGGACAGAGAGGAGGTGCCCAGGCGCGCTGGCCAGGGCTGAGTCCAGCAGCCCAGAGAGACCTGTGTGTAGAATCTTCCACTGTCTGGTCTTCGTTCTCCTTCCCACCATATCTCCTCTGGCTCCGACCCTCCTGCCTCCCTCCTCCCTTATAAGGACCCCTGTGATGGCCTTGGGCCCACCGAGATGAAGCAGGGTGGTCTCCTCATCGCAAGAGCCTTGACTGAATCCCACCTGCCAAGTCCCTTTTGCCTGGCTAGCCAACACCTTCATGGTGGCAGGGACCAGGGTGTGGGTACCTTCGGGAGGGGGCACGACGCTTCACACCCTAGTGACCTCGTCAGAGAACTGGCCCCTCTATGCCTCGCTGCTACCTCTGGAAGCAGGGAAATTAGTAATATTAATTAGTAATAGAATTAGTAATCGTAATGAGACCTACCTTGTAGGGACCGAATTTCTCTGTAAGCACATAGAACAACATCTGACGAATAGAGGCTCCATAAATGTTGACTTTGGCATTTTAAGCAGTAAGATTAGCCTGTGCCAAAAGTTTGAGACTGAAAACAATGCACAGATGCCAGCATATTTTTAAAATGACAGAATCGAAGTAAGAACTGAATCCACTGAGAAAATGTGTGGCTCCACAAAAGACAGCAACGCTATAGAAAACCAGCATGAATTTAGAAACGAGGAAGCCCAAGACGTTCCCAGCAGAGGAAAAGACACTTGAAAGCAACTGCAGTCCAAAAACCACAAGTCAAAATAACGGAAATGGGTTACTTTACGCCTTGAGACTGGCAGAAATCGGAGAATGCCAGGGCTGGAGGGGAGGGGGGCAGAGGCCTCCCCACCTTCTGGAGGCAGGGACTGGCCAGTCCTCAGCAAGGGTTCCACCCCTGCACCACCAGCCGGAGATGCACAGTTGCCCCTGAGGACGTGTGTCCCCTGGGAATTGTCACACGGAGCCACGACCGCTCTTCTGCCTAGAAGTGCCGTCCCCCCCCAAGGCTGGGAGGGCGATACTGGCGGACACGCACCTTGGGGGGGTGACTTGGTGTCTAGAAGAAAGTCAGATGCGGTGTATTCGTAGGAACATGGGTGGATGTAAAGAATCACTGGGGTTGGCGGAAAACGGAGAGAGAGAATGAGGTACAGAACACACGGAAGCTCTGAGCTCCCAAGTGGCCGTACTCACATCCCCAGAGCGCAGAGACTGAACACCGAGCAGGCTCGCTGATTGGTGGGGATGGCGTTAGCAAAGGCGGAGCAAGACAATGAATGAATGAATGAATGAATGAATGAGGGAATGAATGAATGGGAGAGAAATACTGGCATCTGCTGTGGGAGGTGGGCATGTTATCTGACTCTGACCTTGGCGGGGGCCGAGGAACACTGCCGTAGGACTGTCAGCCCCTGGGTGGTGGGGAGGGGGGGCGCGGAGAAGAGGTCAGAAGCAGCGGGTTTGGAAGGATTGGACTTGAGAGGACGGGATACAGCAATTCCACTCCTAGGGAACAAGCTTAGCAAAGGCCAAAGAGAGGAAGCACGGAGTCTGCCCAGAATTGATGCTAACATTTCAGGAACACCAGACAGGGCAGAAACCCCAGGGCGGGCTCATCGTTCCCTACTCCAAACACCCTCCGAGGGAGCGGTGATTGACTTCCCCTTCACACCGGAGCCGAGGGAGATGAAGGGAGGCTCAGAGAAACTGAGGAGCTCGCCAAGGGGTGCAGCTGGGAGGGGAAGAGCCAGGGACCGGGCAGGCGTGCCTCATTCTGGAAGCCACACAGGGCTGCTCCCTGTGTCTGCCGGACGGGTAAGCTGATGGCTTGGAGTGAAGGACACACAGAAGAGGAGAATGGTTCTCGTGCTTCTTTAAAGCCCATGTGGGTTTCTCCATGCGGACCAAGCAGCAGATGTGGGCTCCCCCCGGTGACCCCATAAGGTGAGACAAGGAGCCAGAGGGGACTCCGATGTCTGATCTGGGCCCCCGCTACAGCCAGCAACCCAGAGGACAGACCGCGGACACTGTGTGGGCTGGGAAGACAGGACACTGTGGGACAGGAGGACGGACCACGGGACACACTGTGTGGGACAGGGAGGACGAAAGATGGGACAGCGCGTGGGACGAGGGATGGACCATGGGACACTGACGACGAAGAGTGAGCTCACAGTCGGGAATAGGCTTCCGTAGGTCACCTAAGAACATCATCTCCTCTCTTCCTTTCCGTGCTGTCGCAGGAAGTCACGTGGGTTTGGATCCAGCCACCCGGGCTGGAGACATGAAGGTGTTGGAGCTCTAAGACCCGGGGATCATCTCAGTGGAGCTGAGTTCGGCTGAGAGTCCTGGAGAACAAGCCTCCTTGTAACATTATCCCAGTCCCGGAGCCAGAGGTCACGGGCCCCAGGCGAGCTTTCCGTCACACCATCCTCTCGCCCCCACGGCCACCTTGAAATCGGCTCAGCTCCCACCTGTCACGCTGCTCTTTGCTTGGCCCCAGCTTGCACGGGAGCCTGACGGAGGCATTTAATTTGTTTTCCTGCACATGAGTGGGTATTAACAATTGCTGCAATGTCATTTCCTGCTGGGGACAGAGCGTGGCGGAGCGGCTGGGAGAAGCCGCCTGCCAGCATCGTTGCAGGAAGCTGGGGGGTGGGGGTAGTCCTGGCTCCAGGGAGGCCCCCTTCCCCCCCCCCCACTAGCTCCTCTCCAGCCTCCTGGGTCTTGCTCGCTTCAGTTCGAGGCCACAAGCATCCACAATGCACAGGTGAATCTGAGACACAAAGCCCCACCCCTGACCTCAAGGGGGCTCCCGCTTTGAGGCTCCTGTGCCCCCCCCCCCGCCTGCTCTGCCATGGACTAGCGGGCTACATTTGGGCAAAGCGAGCTACGCCTCCAGCCTGTTTCCTCCTGTGAAAACTAGGAGCAGTAATCCAAAATGGGACTGGGGCCTGGGGACGGGGCAGGACTAGGAGGCAGACGGTACAGGCAGAGGCTGGGCCGAGTGAGGACCAACAAGGAAGGCTGAGACGGGGTGGCCGAGGCCGGGGCCAGAGTCCAGCCAGCAGACGGCCATCCCCCAGGCCATACCCCCACTGCATATCTGAACCTAGAGGGCCCAGGGGCTCTAACCCATCCCCCCCTCCCAGTCCTTCCCGGGCACAGAGCGGGGACGGGTGGGGCTGGCAAGAGCGGGTCTAACAGGTGTCCCAGCCCCACAGCCGTGCTCCATAACCGCCTTGGGCGCTGTACCAAGCTCTTACTCCGGGGTCCCCCCCACCGCCCCCCAGCTACAGAAGAAGAATCTCCCCGGGTGGCCTTGGGCATCTGCCACGTCCAGGCAGTGGGGCCCTAACCGTGGTGGGAGAAGCACCCACAGGTCTCGGGCACCCTGCAAACACAGTTCCGGGTGAGGCTGTCAGCAGAGCACGTGACGTCACCCTCAAGCCTGTCCCCAGTGCAGGCCACCACCGCCTCTCTCCACTTCTACCTGGTCCAGAGTATGTCCCCAGATCAGCTCCCGGGACTTCAGCTGTCACCCTTAGAACTCTCACACATGCTGGGGAGAGTGTCAAGGGCTCGGCATCTCGGAGAACCGTTTGGAAGCGTCCCCTAAAGGCGAACATATGCCTCCCCAGGACCCGCCATCCCACTCTTAGGTTCACGCCGGGGAGAAGCAGGCACGTGTGTCCCCAAACACATGCACAGGTGTGCTGGTGGCACTTTACTCACAAGAGCCGAAGCGGGAAGCAGCCTAAAGGCGCGCCGACAGGACGACGGGCAGAGGGCGGTGCGTGCGTACGGGGGAGAGCTGCACCAGAGTACAACGGAATGAGCGGCTGCTCCAGGCAAGGCGCCGGGTCAATCTCACAGGCGTCACACGGAGCGAGAGAAGCCAGCCCGAGAGGCCGCACGATTCCCTTTA
>JAPYYM010002294.1:0-12442 GCA_028534135.1 Potos flavus
TCTAAAAGATCTGTATGATCACTCACTGTTCTTGCTGAGCTTATGTAAATAATTAGGCCAAGTTTGTTAAAACTGGACTTGTTTCTCAGATAAATTAGTCCTGATTTGGCTATCTCTGGAAATGAGGGTTATTTTAGAGAGAAAGATTATGTTTCAATAACGCCCCTTTGTGGATGTTAAATTCTAGATCTGATTGTCTTTGAATGTTTGTTGTTTACATAAGTTAGACAACTTGAGGGAAACTTCAGAGAAACTACCACAGTAACTCATGTAGACAATTTTCTTGCTTGTTATTCTGTGAGAATAATAACAGAACCCCATGGGCACATAATTATTTAAACGGCTGGAAAATGGGATTAGCTCCCCAACAATTGTGTAACTTATCACCTTGACCAGTTCTATGAGGCTGGGATAATGAAATCGTTCTCTAAAAGCCAGAACATACCCCACTCCATGGGGTTAACTATGAACTTATGGAGATAATGGGTGAACCCACTTTCCTTATAACTGGATTAAATAATGTACTTGGGAACGCCCTTAACCTCTTGATAAGTCTTTCACTACTTGCCAGTGATTCCTTGTAGTCAGGATATTGATGCCTTACCCCAAAGAGGTTTTTCTTAACTGTTTCATCCCTCACAGTCATATTTATCCTAGAAGCCAGCTCTATTGAGGTATAATTGGATACAGAGGCTTTAGCTAAGCCCGCAACAGTGCTCCTAGTAAAAGGAGCCTCAGAACTCACTATGGGACAGTCCCTGACTGTAATGACTTTATATCAGGGCCAGAGTGTCCTTAAAAAAACAAACAAAAAAAAACAAACCTAAGGCCACCACCAATACATGATTGGAGGCTGACTTACTAAATACCAGGCTACACTTAAAACCTGTGAAACTTTAAACCCAGCTACCTTATGCCTGGATCTGAACATCATACTTCTCTAACGCATAACTGTTAGAGGTCATTGATCTTGTCTATTCCAGTCAACTGGATTTAAAAATTCCCGCAGTTATAATTCACCTCAAAGGCGCTATGGCAGGTCACCTCCTGTAATAAACAGGCTTAGAAGAGACCTCAAACAGATTGGAAAACTTGCAAGTGTCCCAACACTTCCGAGCCCTGGGAAAAGCTCTAAGGCACATCTCCCGAGAAGCTTTAGAAAGGACCCCCTCAAACCATGGTGAACAGAGCCCCACACTGTTGTTCTAACCATCCCTACTGCCCTCAAGGTCCCAGATGTCACCCAGTGGGCCCACCGCTTTAAAGCAAAGAAGGCTCACCATTCCGACGAACCACACCGGTGGAAAGCCCAACCAGACCTTACGGACTGGCCCCAGCTCTGCCTTGGACGAGACCCCACCGACTGATGGACTTCCGTTACCCGTGGTCGCTGGCTTCTCGGCGCGACATCCCTCACCTCAGGAGTTGGGACTTTACACTGCTGCCCCCGTCTGACCGGACTTTCTCCCAGAAACTTGTTATTACTTATTGCAGCAGCCTTAGGGACCTCAAGATGGATTGCTAAGTTCATAGAAAACAGTATTACCAGGCAAACTGCTGCTCAGATACTAGCCTTGCAAGGCTATCAGCCATAGTAGATGATAATGATGCCCTATAAACCAGGTGTTTAAAGGGGCACCAAAGGGGGGAATGATGGGGAAAAACTGTACTTTAAGCTGACTGACCAAACTGGCAAGGGAACTCCAGTCCTTGTCTCAGAGCCCTTCCGGTTCTTCTCTCCTACCCTGTTCCTCTCGCGCGCCAGAATGCCAAGTATGCGCGAGGAGGAGGGTATAAATTTACCCTCCCTGCTTGTGCTCGGGGCTCAGATCTTTGGGGAAGGGTCTCCTCTGAGTCTCACCGGTGAATAATCTCTCTCCTCTTAGTCTCTGAGTGCCGCTTGGTTTTTCCGCCAGGATCCAGTCCAGGTGCTGCTACAAACGGAACTAGAGATGCAGCTCTGCAAAGGGTTCAAGTTCAGCTGTTCCTCTGCGATCCCCAGACAGCCCTGCTCATCACAAAAGACTTATAAATGACCCGCTTCAGGAAATCAGAGTCCTTCGGGGAAACACTTGCATCCCAGCCCTTAAAGTTCCGCCTCTTCTCCTGTCTTTGAAATGTAAGCACAGCCCACCATCACCTGAGACTGAAGAGAAAAAGGAAAAGATATCTTTTAAAAGGTCCAAAGTCTAGGACAGGCTCCTTAAGATTAATTTCAGGGACAAATACAAATCTTAACAATCTTCTCCACAAATGTTAGTAACTCTCGCATATTTATGTCTGCTGTGCGTGTGCCCATGTTTGTATATTGCAAATGGGAGATTTTTTCCTACCTCTGCGGCCTCTTGCTACAGTTAATTTGTCAAAGAACTCTATTTAACTGGTTTAAAGGCAAGCACTTGAAAGGATTAGGTGTTCTAAAGTTCTCAGAAAGGTAAAAACCAGCCCTACAATTTTTTTAAGTTCACAAGATATGGGAAAATATTCAGTAGTTGGTTTAATTCAAATAGACATGTCTTTAGAGTTATCAGCATTAAAACTGAAACTTTTATTCTGTCTGGGTTTACTAAAAGTCAAATAAGGTGATGTGATCTCTGTTGCAAAATGTTTTAAAAAAACAAAAAATAAAACCCAGCTTGGGGGAATGACTGACTTTGATGTCTCGTGAAGTTTTTTGGAGGTAATCGAAGCATAACTGCTAAAAACAAGTAAATTAAATGGGCATAAATAAAATAATGTTTTGGGTAAACTTTTAAATAGTCTCCCAAAACTCTTTGGTAATCTGAAACCTTAAAGTTTCGCTGAGTTAGGTTAAATAAGTTAAATTTGTTAAATATCTAGATCATTTCAAAATTAAATAAAATACTGGAACATTAATCACTAAACACAGGTTTATCTACTTTTGGCTTCTTTATGACAGAAAAACTAAAGATGACTTTGGGTCAGTGACTAAACATGTTTTGTGCTTTATCAAAAGATCACACTCGGGAAAAATTTTCTAAAAATTATAAAGTGTATTAATAATTTTGCCAATCTAGAGTGCTGGTGTAATAGTTGACAGTTGCTTATTTATCAGCTTCCACTAAAAATTAAGGTTTCTAAGAGGCAAAAAATTCTAATAAGGGAAACAATTCTGTGTGCAAGGAAAGTAAGATGTGTGGTTTGGTTTTAAACCAAAGTAGGAGGAAAGAGCGAGCTAAGACGGTCTCCAGAGTAGGAGGACCCCGGGCTTGCCCTGTCGCCTGCACACAGCCGGCTAAGGATCAGATCATTCTGAACCCGGAGAAATCCACGCCGGGGACGGAGAGAGCAAGCGCGCAGCCGGAGAGAGAGAAGCGACCACCACTAGGGACGTAGGCAGTGCGGGGGGCGGTTTGGGGGAGAACGGGGCTGGGCCAGGGGTGCTGCAAAGAGGAGGGAGCCCCGGACATGGAGAGAGGTGGGGTGGGGAGAGACAGACACAGAGGAGAGAGAGAGGAGAACGTTGCCCCACAGCTTTGGCCGGGCAAACGAGAGGGGCTGAAGTGTGAGTTCTTGCCCCCGGGGGCTCACGGATGCAGCTTCAGCCGTCGGGGCTCGGCTGGGCTGGACAGAAGGCGGGCCAGCACCCCGGGGCGGGGGCGACCGCGGTGGAGGCGCAGGGCGGGACTGCGGGCTGCGGTCTTAGCGCGTCCGGGAGCTGCGGCGTCGCCTCTTGGGGACCGAAGAGCCGGCGCGCGCCAGCGCCCCACCGGACCGTTGGCGCGGGGACAGACACCCGCCGCTATCCGCACCCCCGCGCCCTGGGCCACAGCTGCAGGCGTCCCCGCAGAAGCACGCCCCGCGGGACTTCACTCAGCCGCCCCCCAGCTGGGTTCTCAGCATGCTCTCCTCCTCCTTGGTATGTTCTCCAGGCCAGAGCCTTCCCTAGGCAAGCCCGATGTCTCACAACGGAAACGAGACAAAGAACTGCTGAAAACCTGCGTCCCCGTCTTGGGGTACAGCTTCTGGGATCTCAGGCGGCCGAGGCCCGCGCTTCCCTGGGCGAATGGCGCGGGACTTCGGGAGGGCCTCACCAGCTTTTCCGCGGACCGGTGCGCGATCCTCTCCACCTCCTTCTCTCGTGCTCGTGCTCGTAGGACCAGCGGCTCTCTGTCTCCGATGCGCTATGCTCCTCCTCCTCCTAGCGCCTCATCCACGGGTTACAGAAGCCTTCCTAGATCCCAGGTCAAAGGATCCTTTGGGTCAGAGCTCAGAACCTGGTGATGAGGTTTTCTGGAAACATTGTCAGAGGACGCGGGCCCTTGAGCTCCATCCGAAGGGATCTTACCAAGTGCTTCTGGTCACTCCCACTGCTGCACACTGGAAAGCATTGAGCCCTGTGTGCACATCATGAACCTAAAAAGCCTTCTCTGGACACCTGGTCCTGTGTAGACCCTGGCGTGTCTGAATCAGAGGAGAAAGAAGAGGCTGGACGGCTTCTGCCCGAGGCGATGGATTGATGCGTAACTCAACTAAACGTGAACCCCTCTCGCCTTCTTTTCCTTTCCTCTCCTCCAGCATTGGCCCCAAAAGATGACACCCTCGGGTGTAACTCCTGGGCCACAGCCAAGAAGAGTAACCCCAGGGATTTAGAGTGACCTTTTATTTCGGGCTAAGAAAACCTCTTAACGGTGCCCCCAACTTTTCACAAGCAAAATCAGACATTTCATCGGTCAGGTCCCCTCAATTTACACCAGTGAGTTAGAAAGGACCTACCACGAGGCGTTCAGGATTCAGGATTCACTCCTTTTGGCAGACCCCTCCTTCCCTGCTTAGGGGTAAATATAAATGAGGCTACATCATCAAGAGCTTTTCCTTCATTCCTAAAATTGTTGCGAAATCTACCGCTAACGCAAGAGCTGCCCAACAAAAATCCTTAGACTCTCTGAACAAAGTTGTTCTTGGTACTAAAAGATGATCTTTTAGCTAAATAAGGAGGCATCTGCTGTAGGCGACAGCCCTGCTCTACCAAGGTTAGCACTTCTGGGGAAGGTAAGGCCACTGAGCAAGGTGCTAGGTTTGCAAGAGTGACTCTTTCGGCAGGGTCTTTCTTTTTCTTACTTGATTTTGATTGGCTTGGGTCTTGGGGACCATGGCTTTGAGGTTCCCTCCAAACATTGGGAATTATCCTCCTTGTAGTAATAATAATAGTCCCCCTGCTAAGTTATAGTCTCTCAAAAGCTTTACGTGTAAGTTTGTAGTCATTAATCACCAAGCAAACGATCTCCCTTAGACTGGAATGTCAAGAAAGGAACAAAGATGACAACCGGCTTAAAATTTGTGAACTTAAAGTCGTGACCTGTGGATATCACTGAGATTAAACAAAAACATCATGACGTACAAAGGACCAACCCAAGCTGTGAGAACCAGTGAGCCCTAGCTGAAGGGGGCACTAATGACTTCAGTCTTGATTACAGCTCTTAGTTGAGCTGAGTCTGATTCAAGGCAGAGATGTTACAAAGAAAATCGGAGGCCCCAAACGGTGTCACTTGGCTGAGGCCCCGCATCAGCAATTGAGACTTCACGTCAACTTATCTGCACTTTCCCTGTCCCAGGAAAGTGACCTTGACAGGGTCAACAACCGAATTCCCCGGTTGGCCCTAGGACACTAACTGATGGGCTCCTTCTGTTCCCCTTTCAAGGGCAACCTTGCCTAAAACCATGGATTCTTTGCTCATGATTTCCTTTTCCCCACTCCCATTCTACCTTTAAAAACCTTTCCTCTCATGAGTCCTTTGGAGCTTCCCTCTACTTATTAGATGGGAGGCTGTCTGATGGGTGAATCAATTCATGAAGCCAGTTAGATCTTTTTTTTTTTTAAAGATTTTATTTATTTGACAGAGACAGCGAGAGAGGGAACACAGGCAGAGGGAGTGGGAGAGGGAGAAGCAGGCTTCCTGCTGAGCAGAGAGCCTGATGCAGAGCTCGACCCCAGGACCCCGGGATCATGACCTGAGCCGAAGGCAGATGCTTAACGACTGAGCCACCCAGGTGTCCCCAATTAGGTCTTTAAGATTTACTCAGTTGACTTCTTGTCACTTAACAGTACGTTTAGGAAAATAACTAGAGACACTGACCAACTATATGATAGTTTTTTTTCCACTTATGCCATTTGATGGATAATCAGTTTATCAAGTGTAAGTGGATCATAGGGATATTGGTTCATGTTTTTCAGACTTGTGAAAATGACATATCGAAGAGCCACCTTATTCAGTGTGAAAGGGACTTCCACCTGCTAAGGAGATCATAGTTCATAATAGTTATACCCGAAGTATGATGTTATTTAGAATACTGAAGTAAAAACCATGAGACAGAATCTAAAAAATGTTCACCTTTCTTCTGTTCATAATGCTTACTCTGCAAGCCGCAGCTTTTGTCACTGTCTTTACCGACGAACAGTAGGAACAGAGTATAGAAGCAGACAAACAGGCGTGTCCTCAAGGAAATGCATGGAACATCGTCAATTTTTTTGTAAGTCATTAGAAAAAACTTTGATGATGACGTTCGGGAAGTGAGTCTTGAACTCCACTGTCCTGCATTTTTGTCCTAATCACTGTCCATGAAAATAGACCTTCATATCATCACAAGAACAATTTCAAAATAAGGTCAGTTTACTTAGTATCATGCCTCAGACTAAACCATCGTGACGCTCTGCTTCTGCCTTAACCTTTTCGGTATGCTGCGATTCTGCCACCTGACATTTACCCTTCTCTCTTCTTCAGAACATGGAATATCCTGCAGAATTATTGGGAAAGGTCAAATTTTGAGTTTCCTTATATTTCAGAAATTGTTAACATGTTATATTTGTGTTATGATTTGTTAATATGCAGAAGAATGTTTATATACACACAGTCATCTATATAGTTTGTTTCAATATAGAATAGATATAAAAATGCATATCTAATATATTTATTTATAATCTATTGTATTCGTTGCAACATACCAGGCGCTATTATCAGTAGTAGTAGTAGCAGAAACAGAAGACAAGTAGTTGACTTGGAAACAACAGATCTGGGGCACCTGGGGGGCTGGGTCGTGGCCCCAGGATCCTGGAATTGAGTCCCGCGTGGAGTCCCGCGGGGAGCGTGGCGTCCAGTCTGCTTCTCCCTCTGCCTCTCCCCCTCCTCGTGTACTCTCTAGCTCTCTCTAAAACCTTAAAAAAAGAAAAAAGAAAAAAAAAGGAACGGATCTAATTAATATAATTAATACAAGCTCGTTCCACGAGAACGAGCTATTTATTCATTCTGGAGAGCTTTACGAACTTGGGAAGAACCGCCCGCAAAGAAACCTCCAGTCCAGCATGCACGCGGTGTTACCACGAAGCCCGGACCCGTGCACTCCGGTCTTCATTCCCAGCGACCGCCTCGCGCATCGGGGGCGGCGGCCCGGTCCGGCCCCGGCCAGCTGCTGGCTGATTCCCACCCCCTCGCAGGGGGCGAGCGGCTTCATTCATGACTTCATACTGCCTTAATGAGAAAGTCACGCTTCACGCGGGAATGGCAGAAACCCCAGCCTGCGTCCCAGGCCAGCTTTTTCTGGTGAGCTGATGGACATACAGGCCTGGAGGGCGTGCTCCGGCGGGCTGCGGCGGAGTGGCCCTGCACGGCGGGCCTGGAGGAGGGCGGAAGGCGGAGCTGGCCTGGTGGGAGTGCCGGACGGCAGCTCCGTGGCCGCGGAGCGCGGGTGCCGCCGAGTCTGTAGGCCTGGCCTTGAAAGGGGACGCGCACAGGCAGCCCACGAGCCTGGCACCGGCGTGCAGGGCACTTGAAAATCCAAGCCATTTGCCACAGGCTCACTCCAATGCCCCTGGAGGCGGAGCTGGAGTCGTCCGGGAGCCGCCTCTGCCGGAGAGGCCTCCAGCCCGCCCGGGAACTGTGCACCATGTTCAGGGTGCCCGCCCAGAAGGGTCATTCGGACACATGCTCCCTCCACCCTGAGGCCTCCAGGGGCGCTGGGGTTGACACAGGAGTGTCCCCTGGGGCCGAACGTGGGCTGGCAAGGTGCCAAAAGGACATCCGCAGGCCACCGAGGGCAGGATAGCTCAGGGCCTGGAACAGGGCAGTGGTAGGAGGAGGCCGGGTCACGGGAGGAGGCTATTTGGGGGTACCTGGAATCAACCTTGTTCGAAGTCCTAGTTGACACAGATGCCCCGTGTGGGCCTGCTGACCGTCCCACAGAAGATTCCTGGGAGTCGCGGCTGCTGGGGAAGCTGGAGGACCTCCCCTGGGCTGAGTGCCACCGCCTCTGGAAGTTCCTCTGAGGTGGGACCTGTCCCTGCAGGAGCCCATCCAGGTGGTTCCCGAGGGCTGGGACTCCATGGGCCAGAGCTGGCTTCTCAGAAACGGGTAGAGAGGTGCCTGGTGCGCCTCAGTGAGCCACGCAGGGGTGGGGAACCTAGGACCCTGAAGAGGGCAAGTGTGCGGGTTAGGCCGCACGAGGGCGCCCCAAGACCTCGGCCTCATTCCAGCCGGAGACGACACACATGTGCCCATTTCACACCCACAGATAAAGCTGGAGGAGTGTGAACAGCCCTGGCCGGCTGGGGCCAGTAAGGCTGTGGGGTCCTCCCCTAAGAGAATCCAGGAGCCTGGATTCCCGGTGAGCCCAGGACCCCATCGGGTGGGCAGCCAGTCACAGAGGGGACTCACTGTCACCTCACACGTGTTTTGGAGGGAAGGCTTGCAGCCCAGAGGGTGTCTGTGTGGTCTGAGATTGGCTGAGCCCCAGGGATGTGGAGAAGTGGGTGGCATTTGGGGGGCTGGTCCTGCTGGACACCACCGTGTCACCTGGGGCCAGATGTGACGTGAGCACCCCCTCTTTCCCTAGCTTTTTCCGTCTTCCTCTACCCTCTGTCAGCACGTGGGTTTCCCACCAACCATCTCTTTGCAGACAAACTCCGAGATGGCCTATGGCTTGGGACTCCGTTGACATCACCAAGTCTCATCATAACCAGTGTCAGAGGTTTCTGTGGCACTGACATGACCTTTGTTCCCAGAATATGCCCCATGAAGAGTCCCATGAGAGTCGGGGAGTCCAGGAAAGATAACTGGGTGATTGCAGCTCTAGCTAAAGCCCCTCTGGGGGATCATGCTGGAGGCCACCTCACATCCCAGTCTGGCTCTTTCACTGGTTTCCAATATGGCCTAGGAGAGTCACTTCATCAGAGCTTCAGGTTCATCATTTCTAAAATGAGGACATGTTTTTAGATTAGTTGATTCATTCAAGATTATGGAATGAGCTCCTAGGAAGTTCTGGGCAGTCTCCAAGACAGATTCTACCCCAGGAGTTCTGACTCCCATCCTCCCCGCTCCTATTGAGTTCCCCCATTGGACACAGTGGCTGTTCCATGGAAATTCCCCAGGGCAACACTGGACTAGCAAGTGTCTTCAGGGTGTGTCCCCATGCCATCTGATGTGGCCGAGGGGCCAGGAGCAATTCTGAACCCAAACCAAAGTTTTGGCTAATTGGCCTTGTGCTGTCTTACTTGCACAAGAATAGCAGTGCCTGGATCAGACCTTCACTGCAGCCGCTGAGCCGGCTTAGTGAGGACCTTGCCCAGGACACGAGCCCCACGATGCTGTGAGGGTACTGAGTACACAGTTAAGTCACGCAATGCAACAAGTGATTCTGCATCAGGGCGGATGATGCAAAGTATCGTTTCACAGCAAACACGATGAAAAACATCTAAATGACAGAATAGCATGTAGTTAAGTGTACTCTATGCTATGGCAGTGACGGGATACGTGAACGACGGGGTCAAAAGGGGAATGGGAGTCCCAAGAAGCAGGCGGACCAGTCAGGGGGTAGGGGGTGTCTCATGGAGGAAGGGACCAGGAGACTTGTCACGGGTCACAACAGTGCAGCGTCAGGGTGTGTGCTCTGCCTGACCCACGACCCCCGGGGGCGTTGGGGGCGTTCTAGCTGTGGAGGGTCTACAGACTGCAGATTGGCCTGAGCGCAGCCTCCGTGGTCTGTCTTCTCGGTTCCTGGCTGTGGTTCTTCCTCTGCTTCTGGAGGCTGTGGAGTGTCCTTTTGTTTTCCTCTGGGCTGCACGATTTTGTGTGGATTCGGTGCTGTTAGTTGACACAAATTCTTCCTGAAAGGAAGTGGAATAGAAGTCATCCTTGTTTCCTAAGTAGACCCGGATATATTCAGTAGTAATAGCCTTTTCCCAGGCCCCTGGGCCTTCATCGGGTCACCAACTCCAAGATTTTTGAAAACATCTTCTATTTTTAACAAGTTGAAAGAATTAGTTTGGTTTTTAAAAAATTCAACAAAGTCACACTTTTCGTTATCTATCAAATGATCTGTAAACATTGAATGAACCGGGCTCGCCAGGATGAAGGAAGACATTGGCTTTGCCCTGGGGTTTGCGCCCATGTTTACTCACTGTTGCCCCCGTGTGGCCGCTCTCCCGATAGCACGTGGCCGGATATGTTCCAACTCTGCAGATTGAAGGGAGAATAAGACAGAAGAAAGTTGGTCCTGGAATTCCTTAGCTCCTAAAAACCTTCCTCTAATTGATGAGCGATATTCTTTTTTTTTTTTTTTAAGAGTTCATTTATTTATTTGACAGAGAGAGAGATCACAAGCAGGCAGAGAAGCAGGCAGAGAGAGAGGGGGAAGCAGGCTCCCCGCTGAGCAGAGAGCCCGATTCAGATGCAGGGCTCGATCCCAGGACCCTGAGACCATGACCTGAGCCAAAGGCAGAGGCTTTAACCCACTGAGCCACCCAGATGCCCCTATGAGCGATATTCTAAATCCAGTTTATCTTAACTAGACATTAGGTTGGGGTCAGGGTCAAGTTGCATACATTAACTATGGACAGCTCTTTGTATGTCAACCTTACCTGCCTAAAGTGTTTTTAAAAAATAAAATGGGAGGGGATATAGTCACCAAAGCACTGAGCACATAACCTGTCCCAGGAAATAGGTAACTAACCATAATGATTGACTCATCTTCGCTGAGGACCGGGAGCTGGTCCTACAGGTACTCGGCAGGGAGCCTCCGCGGCCAGCTGCCCATCTCCCCCCGACGCCCACACTCAGCCCCGCACACCCTCTGCTCCGCTTAAGGGCAGCCAGCAGATGGGCCAGGGGGAGGTGTGGCCCCCTCCTGTCAGGCATGGCTTGCTCCCGACAGGTACAGAAGTGGGCCAGCTCCCAGACACATGACCTGTTCTCTTGGTTCCTTGCTCTCTGCCTCCCCTTCCTGTCACCCTGGTCCTGAACCTCTAGCTCTCGTGAGAACTTGGGTTTGCAGATTTCTGTTGACCTTTCTGAGCGTAGATCTGTGTTGCCTTTGTTCCCTGTCATTGGGTCGGAGATGAAGGTGGGAAAAGTCATCCTACTCTGAAAGCAACAAAAAGAAATATCAAGTGTGCTCTGCCCCCGGCCCCTCGGACTTGAAAGCGATGGCAAACTACACACTTCATGTTCTACCCAATCAGCTGTAGGGACTCACAGACGCATGTGAAATGAAATTGTACTGAAAGAAATCTCATTACTCAACTTTTGCCTTGCAGAAGACAGTTTAGGGACCCTGCCCCTCGCCTTCCCTGTCATTTCTGGTCTGGCCAATGCCCGGTGACACTGACACGTGTGGCCACACAAGGGCACAAGTGTGACATCATCCTGGAGCACTTCCGGTCCCCCTGTACCCTGGTCTGGCCAGCCCTGCACACCCCCAGTCCTCCCGAGCATCCCCCATAGTGACACAGCTGTGACATCATCCTGGAGCACTCCCCGTCCCCCTGCACTTGTCACACAAGGCTGTCATTTTTTGTCTCTCGGTCTGTCCATTCTGCTTGGAGTAGATCTCCCTCACAGATGCCTGGCTGGATGACAGGTGGATGAATGGTTTCGGGATCTTTTGTCCTGGAACAGCAGGTGTCCTTCAAAGCCCTGATGGCCAAGGTGAGTCCCTGTCCCTGTGTGTGCCCCCAGCCTCGGTGGAACATAGTGTCCAGGACAAGGGATTTGGGAGTCCTCCCAGGTGAAGTTTGTTCTCTGAAGGTGGAATCGTTCTGAGATCATTCTGGAGCCACATAACGTGGACGTTCCTGGGAGACAGAAAGCATGCTACCGTATTTCACTCTCCTTGCACACCGTGGCTAACAAAGAGGAAACACATGCTCACGCTCACAAGTTTACACTTACACTTCTATTTCTGAGCATCGCTACCAGGTAAACGGCACCGAATTCCTGTTGGGCTGCAGACACATCGACGTGCCCTTCAAGGTGTAAATGGAGGAGGATGGAGATGGCGTTCTGGCTAAAAGGATGGAAGTCCTTGCCTCTGGGGGTGAAGACATTAGATTTTACCCAGAAGGCGCTCCGTTCTACTCAAAGAAGTGACATGATCCTAGGATCTCTGAGACCAGGGATCGGCACAGACTTTTCTGTAAGGTCTTCTGTAAAGA
>JAPYYM010002295.1:0-12441 GCA_028534135.1 Potos flavus
ACACCACAGCCGCTTGCCAGGACACCCACACGGCCACCACCGGACGGCGGGCAACACCGCTGCCCTGAGCCCGGCCTGGCCGCCAGGGGCTGCGGAGCGGGAGCACAGGGGACTGAGTCCAAGGTGGGGGGAGCGCAGGGCCAGAAAACGGGAACACACGGCAGGGGAGCTCCTTCCTGCCGCCGGCGCCCTGCCCCCAGGTCCCACACATGGCTCAGGAGCAAGAGACAGAGTGGTGGGTGGCCAGCGTGGGTTGGGGTCGCTCTGGGGACACAGGCTGCTGCCACAGGATCGGGCACAGAATCACACCTGGGCAAGCAAGTGGAGACGGTGTCCCGCTGAGGCACGACCTGCAAGCCCCACGGCCAGAGGCGTCCGAGAGGGTGGACGCCCCCCGCCCAGGCTGGCCGGGGCGGCGCCCCCGGGACAGGCGTGCTGCACGTGCGTGGGGCCTCTGTGTGTCCCTGTCTGAGGGCTGGCGCTCACCCCAGGCCACGGCCACACTCGAGGTGGGAATGGGGTGCTTGGGGGAGCGGGGTCAGTCACGTTGCACAGTGCCGAGGGGAGACATGCAAGGCGAGGGGCAGGTGGGGCTGGGCAGAGCCCCCAGCTGCTCCCCTGGGTGGGGCCGTGAGCCCCGGGCAGGGGTGGGGGGCGTCCGGGGGCCGGGCTCCGCTGCCCACCCCTAGATGACGGCGCTCTTCTCCTCCTGGAAGGAGGCGCGGGGGCTCGGCCTGGCCAGGAGCAGCTCCTTCTCGTGCACCAGGCTGTCCAGCAGGTCCTCCTGGCGGTAGTTGTGGTAGACTTTCAGGAAAGCCAGGGTGGCGATGGCCAGCCAGGCCAGCCACGAGGCCCAGAGGCCAAACTGCACAGAGGGCAGAGGCAGGGTCAGGAGGCCGGCCAGACCCTCCCTCCACGGCCCGGCGCCCCAACCCACCTGCCCAGGGCAAGGTGGGGCCCACGGTCCGCCCGCCTCCTCCCTCACACACCCGCCCCCTCCTGGCATGCGGCGGTCAGCCCTCGGAACCCCAAGCGGCACAATGCATCTGGGGACTCTGGCCACCCTCGCCCCCAGGCAGCCAGGCGCGCCCGGCCCCACGGAGAGCCCGTCCATGACACCGCCTCCTCCAGCCGCTGGAACAAATTGACCTTTAGCTGAAGGAGAAACTATTTCATCAGAACCAGGCCCCAGCCATGTTAAACAGATTCTCACTGGGGGTTATTTGTCACCAGACTCGGCTCACGCCTTTCTAATCTAATTGGCGCAAATTAGGGCTGAAGCATTTTCCACTAAATTTTCATGAAGGTGTCCCTGGCAGTTTCAGCTCATCTCAGCTGAGAACCTTCAGACGCACTGGATACCCAGGCCCCGGGAGGGCTCCTCTCCTTAGGAAGGGTCCTCAGAGCAGCCATGGGCCAACATGAGACGCGGGTCTGGGGTCCAGAAATGGACCTGGATGCCAGGAAGCCCTGCTCAGAGCTGAAAGGAGCCAGCCCCACCTGGGCGCCCCTCGCCAATGACGTCTGCCTGGACACAGATGCCGGTTTGGAGAAACAGCCCTTACTGACCACTGGCAAATCCTGACCGCCAGCATCGCAGCCAAAGGTGTCCCCAGAGATGCACCTGCAGGGCAGGGAACGAAGCTCACGCAGGGCAGGGCAGGGGGGGACTGTGCCCCCACGGCAGTTAGGGGTGGGCTCCTCCAAATTCACAGGCTGGATCCCCCCACACCCTTCCTCGGACACCGCATCAGCTTCCCCTGGCCAGGGAATAACCACGAACCCTCCAGCACTTGTCGCAGCGTGCCCACTTGGTGCCAGGACCAGAACCCAAGCTCCCGGCCCTGGCACTGCAGACCCAGGATTGGATGCCGACTTTCCCTTGCACCTGGCACGGAGCCACTCCCTCAGCCCCCGGACCTCACTTCTGCAGTTAGCTCACCTGTCCCCTCCTCCCAGGATGCCCCAAGCCTCACCCCCTCCACGTCCACCTGCAAGAGCCCCCACTCAGTCTCCGAAATCCAGGAATCCCACCCACTCAGCTACATCTCCTCTGCCTGGCACCATCCTCAGCCTCCCCTGGATGAGGGCGCTGGGAGGCAGGCTGTGCGCTCAGGGAACATTCTGCAGTGAAGGGACCCCCTACCCAGCAATGCACGCTTCCGGGTCTGCCTGGCAGCCCCTCCCACCAGAACAGCCCCGCCTACCTGGGCAGCCCCGCCTACCCAACAGCCACACCTACCTGGGCAGTCCCTCCTACCTGGCAGCCTGCCTCTTACCTAGCAGCCCCTCCCACCAGAATAGCCCCGCCTACCTAACAGCCCCTCCCACCAGAACAGCCACACCTACCTGGGCAGCCCCGCCTACCTGGCAGGCCCCCTCCCACCAAAACAGCCCCGCCTACCTGGGCGATGGCAAACTGGTCATAGAAGGCAGAGTTGTCCACGCTCAGCTCCAAATTGATGTCCTGGAGCTCCTCACAGCTGAAACAGCAAGACACGGGGTGGCAGGTGACGCTGGACACGGAGCACAGAGAGCGGCATGCGGCACCCCCAAACGGCGAAGCAGCTATCCCCAAAGGCCTCATCCCTGACCCCCTCCAACCAAAAGCTTCTGCTCGCGCTCCTCCCCATCCCTATCGCTGTCTTCCAGAGCCTCCAGGAGCAAAGCCAGCTCGGTTCTCCGCAGCCCACCTCCACAGGCGGCACAGGGTGGGATCTCCGGGGCCTTGCCGTGCGGTCCTATCTGGCCTCCAGGACCCGGAGCACACTGGGCCTCCGTCCGCCAGCCCAGACCCACCCACCGGGGATGGAAGGGCCCTGCTCTCGTGTGAAGAGGGCACAGACGTCAACGGGGCAGGTCCGGGGGGAGGTGCTGGCCAGGTGTGCACAGGTGGGAGCCCCGGCAGGACGAGCAAAACCCCGCGCTCAGAATGGGGTTCACGCCCCAGGACGGGGCTCAGACCCACCTGTGGGGCACAGTGCCCTTCTCTGTGATGGCGTCACACCACATGGCGAAGCCCACGCTCACGATGGTGCTGGCGATGAAGACGAGGAAGACCACAGAGGCACTGACCAGGAGGTTCAGGAAGGCGTAGAGGAAGGAGCTTCAGCAAAGGACAGGAGAGGACCGTCACCGTGTGCCAGTGCCAGGAGACAGCTGGGGCGAGGGGGCCATGCAGGGCCGCCAAGGGCCACTTTACCCTCCCGCGCTGTCCCCCACCCCAAAGTCCCATCCCAGCCTCCCAAAGGCCTGGAGGGGGAGCGCTTGCCAGCACGGCCTTCCAGAAGAGACAGAGCCAAGATCCGAACCCGGGGGCGTTCGCTCCCAGCGTTAGGACCAGCACCCTCTCCAGACCGCTCCCCGGCTCGGCAGCCCTGAGGCCCTGTGCCCACATGGTCATCAACACTGCCCGCCTGCACCTGCATCTGGGGCTTGCGGGGCGACCCCGCTCTCATCTCTCCATGGAAGCCTGAAAGGCCAAGTTGTGACCGGTGGGGGCGTGGGGAGCACAGGACGCAGGGCCACAAGACAGAGCTCGCTCCGGGTCCACACCGACGGCCCCCTAGGGGCTCCTCCATCCCCCAAGGGGCCGTCCCGAGGGGACCACGGCAGTGACCCCACTCCCAGGCTCCTGGCTGAGGACCTGGCAGGGGCTCAGGGTGGAAGGAGAGGTGGTGGGAGCTCATCCCCAGGCCCCTGCTGGGGGATGCCCGCCAGTTGGCTGTCCTGCTACCAAAGTCAGCACCCCCTCCGGGCGGCCACGCAGCCCTCCCCTCTGTGGTCCCTGCGGCCAGGGGAGGTGACCGGGCCATTGCAGGGCCCACGCCTGGCCCACATCCTCGTCTCTGCCAACCGCCCTCCTGGGGTTATCCGCACTTGGGTGAGCCACCTGCTTCCAGCAGGGACCCCGACGGCCAACTCTGAGCGACACGATCCGCCGGGCCCTGGGCGCTCTGAATAAGACGTCAGGGCCTACAGTCATAAAGAGGAGTACGTGATGGCCCACCCCGCCTCCCAGGTTGTCACCAGGCAGAGCAGGGCGTCAAACCCGGCCCGCCTCTTTGCCACCTGCGTGACCTTCAGCAAGTTGCCCTCCGGGCCTCAATTTCTCCCTCTGTAAATTGGGTAACAAGAGCCCCCCCCCCCCGGGTCACTGTGGAAACAGAGGGAGCTCATGCGGGCAGGGGACAGAGTGCCATAAACGCAGGGACGTTGCTCCGAAGGGCGTGCTCCCTCCCGAGGACGGGCCTCCCATCGCCGGAACCCTGACCTGCTGCCTGGACCCGCGTGCGTAGGGCCGGAAGCACAGGTGCACAGTCAGCAACCAGATCCCCGAGACCGTGGCTGGGGGCCAGCTGCGCCTCCTGCGGTCAGCGTGGGCCCAGGCAGGGCTCAGGGGATCCACTCCCAGGAGCTAATGCTCTAAGGAAAGCAGAAGCTACCCAGAGCCTACACCCTGACTTTGGATGGCCCCCATGCCAGCCGAGGAGAATGCGGTGGTCCCAGGGGGAGCAAAGAAGCCGCCTGTCCTCAGCACAGAAGGCCAGACCCCCCAGACGGCGGTTCCCTAGGTGCCCTCCACCTGCCAACAGCCTTCTGCTGTCCCACCAGGTACCCTGCCCAGCAGGTGCCCAGCATCCTGAATGAGCAGCCGCTGCCCCCAGGAGGCCCTCCTAGCGGGGGCAGGGGGGCAGGCTGCAGAGGACACGCTGGTCCAGCCTCAAATCCTGCTCCTGGTCAAGGCGGGGGCAGCAGGCCCCGCGTTCTGTACCGGATTCTAGAGATGCACACCAGTGGCTTGCTGTTCCCTATGTGGCCAGAACCCCCCATGGGGAGCCCCCAGCACAGCTTGAGACACACCCCCCACTCCCATCGGAGACCGGCCCCCTTGCCCTCGGCCGGGCTTACAACACAGCCTCCCAGAGCTAGAAAACCCAACTGTGTGCAGACTCCGGCCGCATCCCTACTACACAGGCACGACTTGGGGCTCTCCTCCGATGACAGGAACCTGGCATCCCCATCCCTTGAGACAGGGAAGAGCGGGGGGCTGCGGTCATCCCCCCAAGAGCCTCCTCCCAAGTCCATTTCTGGTCCGTTTCCGTGGAACCTGCCCGGGCTTCCCAGAGTTCTGAAGAATCGGGTGCGTCTAGAGTCTCCCAGGGCCCGGCCCCCCAGAGTCCACACTGCGACCCCCTCCCCACTCCCCAAGGACCCACGGGGCAGCGGCCAAACAGCCAGGAAGGCCGGCACACGCTGGGTTAACTCCATCTTTCTCACCGCCTCCCAGGGTGCCGGCCTGGACGTGCTGTCTCCATGGTGACCACCTCCGGGAAGCCCTGGGAGCGATTTTCAGGCAGGGGGACATGTGTGGGCTGGCAGATGGGTGGCTTTGACCCGGTGCACTCTCCAGCCGTCAATCACAAACCGCCGCCACCTGCCCGCTCCGAGGGCTCAGCACACTCAGCCTGAGACCCACCCTCAGGTCGCCAACGCGCCCCCAGCCGGAAGCACCCCGGGAAGCCACAGGTGCCACTGAGGCACGCGCCCATTCCTTTCACCCTGTCCGCTCCTGGACACACGCTGTCTGGGCCCCCGTCTGCCCAGGGACACACCTACTGAGGAGGGAGCTGGAGCCACGGACGAGGTCTGACCCAGGCTCTGGGGACCCGGCCCTGAGCCCGTCCCACAGACCAAGGGGTAGGGCTCTGCCCTCGCTCTCGGCGGGGCTCCTCGCTGGCCTCTGCAGCCGGACTCGGGTCGGGCCCTCGAGGACTCCGAGGGGGACAGCAGCACTAAGGTCCCTGATGGGCCGGACACCTGAGGACCCTCGCCATCCCACGTGTTCGCTCTAATGGCCCTTCCGAGCCTCCTGTCTGTCCCGAGTCCCCACTGCCCCGGCACTTGCCTGCCTGCTCTAGGAGGCCTGCCCAGCGGCTGAGCTGGGATCAGCTTCTCCGGGTTCCCATCTTGCCTGTGGCTGCAGAAGGCAGGCCCAACCTTTCTAGGGGCCCAGGGCTTGAGGACACAGCCAGCCTGCAGGGTCGGCCCCTTGGCCAGACTGTGGACCTGCAGACCTCAGGGCTGGGGAGGGGCAGGGGGGCCGGGGAGGGTGGGCTGTGGGGCAGCCGACCTCACACGCAGGCGTTTTTCTGTCTTCATTCAATGAACACTAATTTGTGACTTGCCAGCTCAGCCCTGAGCACGCAGAGAAATGAGGTGCATGCTGCCTCGGGCTCATCCAGTGGAGGGTCCCCCCAGATGGAGGGCCAGCCCCGGGTGTCCAGGGGCGCTCTGGCCCAGTCCTACCAGCGACCGGGATGAAGGGTCGGCGCCTCGACAGAGAGCACGGCCGGCCGGCTGCCGCGTGCACCTTGTCCCTATACGACAGCTGGCCTCCAGGTGCCCAGGGTCTAGCTGGTGAGGACCTGGAAGGTAGGGCCCGGCCCCTGTGCCTCGGTAATGTGAGATTCCAGAGCCCCAAGAGACCCCCAGAGACTGAGAGCAGGGCGGGGAGAGCTGAGAGGCCCAGAGCCTTCAAGAAAGGAGTCCTGGCCATTTCCCACCAATCGGGCCACAAATCTGGGGAGCACAGTAACAGTGGTCTCTGTCCTCTCATCTCATGGCGGTAAGATGGGGTCTCTTGAGGCCACCCGTCTTACAGGGACAAGGTGGAGCGGTGGGCAGGAGATGATGGCCCGATCACACGCCCGCACGGCCTGTGCCCTCAGCTTCCCAGACCAGAGGGACCTCAGCTACTCTCTCCTGCTGACTGTCCTCTTCCTCAGACCCTGTCTCATATTCGGAGATGCTTCCCTGCCCCGATCCGCGCTGCAGCACTGTGGGGGTAACACGCAGGCTTGGCGACGTGCAGGCGGATGGCATCTCAAACGCCTCCTGGGGACACCAGCCATCGTTGTGGGAAGGAGGAGGCCTGCGACAGTGCAGGATGGCCCCCTGACCGGCCCGGGCTCGCCCTAGGCGGAGCCCCAGCCCCACAGCACCTGGAGGCCCCCCGCGCTGACACGTGGCTGCCTGCAGACCCTCAATCCAGAACCTTCGTGTAGTGTGCTGAACTGTGCCCCCAACGAGACGCTTCCGAGGCCGCACCCCAGTGCCGGTACATGTGCCCTTAACTGGGGACGGGGTCCTTGCAGGTGTCACTCAGCTGACGATCTCAGGGTGAGCTCGTCCTGGATTTGGGGTGGGCCCGAAATCCAGTGACTGGTGTCTTTATAAGAAGAGGGGAAGAGGGGTGCCTGGGTGGCTCAGTTGGTTGGGCGGCTGCCTTCGGCTCAGGTCATGGTCCCAGGGTCCTGGGATCGAGTCCCACATCGGGCTCCTTGCTCGGCGGGGAGCCTGCTTCTCCCTCTGCCTCTGCCTGCCTCTCTGCTTGTGATCTCTCTCTGTCAAATAAATAAATAAAGTCTTTAAAAAAAGAAGAGGGGAAGAAACGGAGAGAGGAGAGGCCGCATGAAGGCAGAGACTGTGATAGGAGTGACAAAGCCCCAAGCCAAGGAATGTGAAGGCTTGCAGGCAGCTATCAGAAGCCAGCCTAGAAAGGATTCTCCCTCCCGAGGAAACCCACCCTGCCAACACCTTGACCTCCGACCTCTGGCCCCCAGGACTGTGGCAGAATGAATTGTCGGTGGGTCTCTGCGAGAGCTGCCCCGGAAACCCATACACGAGGGTTACTGGGCTTCTCCCCCTCCGGGTGTTTCGGTCCCCACACTGGCCTGTTCCAGGCCTCTGGAACCTACCACTCCCGTTAATCCTCTCCGGCCCTTCTGTCCATGCCCAACGCAAGCCGGGGGCTCTCAGCAGTCCCCACCTGACCCTCTGACCCACCGAGACCCTCAGAGCAATAGCTTACCTCCCAGGTCCCCAAAAGAAAAGCCCCCTAAGAACTGCCAAGACATGATGGATGGGGCCAGGGTGGGGCAGGGTTTGGGAGCAGGCCCAGGTTTCCCCCGTGGATGTGAGGCCTGCGAGGGGCAGGGGTGGGTGTGGCTGGGTCCACAGAAGGTCCCAGGGGTGGAGGCGCATGGAACGCTACAGGCTGAGAATCCCGGGGGGACCACATCCCTCTCACAGAAAGGTGCCAGCGCAGGCAGAGGTGAAGAGAAACATAGAGACCAGGAGGAAGGGAGGCCTTGCGGCCATGCTGCTCCCTGTCTTGCATCCCCACGCAAGCCTGTGGGCCTAGAGACGTTTCTCTGGCCTTCGCCCCACCATCATCATTCTTCCCCCGAGGATGGGGGTGGGGATGAGGAGAGGACTCCCCAGTTTGCCTTGTCAGCCAGCTGCCTGGCCTGGTCCCTCCCCTGCACCTGGAGGAGGGCAGGGCCCAGACCCTCCAGGAGCTGCCCCTGAGCCAGCAAGCCAGGGAGGGCCCAGGGCCGCTCAGAGATGACAGTGCAACATTTGCATCCCAGGGCCGGAGTGGTAAATGCCCAGAGCGGGAGGGGATGCACGCTTAAGGGGAAAAGTACCGGCCTTGTACCGAGCGCGGCCCCGGGTTCTGCATAGACAAAGGGCGGTTTGCACGCAGGCGGTGAGCACCGAGGGTTGGTATTTTGGGGCCTCTGAGCTCCCCCTCCGCTGTGGGCTCGGAGGGGACGCCGTGCCCGGCCTGCCGGCTGCGTCTGATGGGGCAGCGCGGCCGCCAGGCCCCCACTTACCCCTCGTGTCCCTTGCAGAGGAAGAAGAGCGTGCGCCAGGCGTGCGCGGCGGCGAGCAGCAGCGAGAGGAGGCTGGCGAGCAGGCTGAAGCGGCAGGCGGCCGGCGGGCCCCACTCCTGCACCGTGAAGCGCTCGCGCTCCTGCACCGTCAGGTTGGCGCTCAGCCACATGCCCTCGGTGAAGAGCAGGCAGCGGCCGCGGAAGTCGTGGCCGTTCTCGGACAGCGGCACCACCACCACGAAGCTGAAGAGGAAGGCCAGGAAGTAGCAGACGCACTGCGCGAAGAGGAAATTGTTGAGCGCCATGGCTGGCCCGGGCGCGCCGAGGAAGCGGCCGGCGGAGGCCGCGGGCCCGGGGAGGAGGCGCGGGGCGCGGGGCGCGGGGCGCGGGGCCGCGCGGGAGGCTGCGCAGTGGCGGCGCCGGCGGGTCCTGCGCGCCCCGCCCGGGACGCGTGCGCAGCGGCCGAGCGCGGGCGGCGCCTGCGGTCAGCACCGCGGACAGCTCCCGGAGGGCGGGCCGGGCCGCGGGGCGCCGAGCGCGGGGTGGGCGCCGGCCGAGGGACGCACCCAGGGACGCGCGGAGTGGAAACGCCAGCGGGAACGGGAGTGCGGCCGGGGCGGCGTAGGGAGAGCCGGCTCTGCCACTAACGGCACCGGGAGCGACCCGCGTAGCTTCACGGAGGCGGCCTCTGTCCGCAGTCCCCCGTGAGCCTGAAGGAAAGGACACTGAGAGGTCCAGGAGGGACGTGTCCAGGAGGCCCAGGGTGCTGGGCGGGGGTGCGGTTGCAGTCCAGGCCGGAATGATCGTTTCACGGGGCTCCGGGGGGCGAGGCGTGGGGGAGAAAGGACAGGGAGTGGAGGAGTTGGGGTCAATGGGAACGCGGGTCCTGTGCGGAGAGACGGGGTGGGCGCAGGGGGGAGGGAGCAGTCTGTGCGCTTCTCTCCAGCCCTGCACCCTCAGAGGGCACATCTGTTACGCTGCCTGACACACGTAGGGCCCTGAGTTGATATTTGTAAGATAAATAATGGATGCCCTGAGCACCTCATTAAGACAGCCTTTGCTGAGATGGAATCTGCTGATGCATTAATTAATAGAATGAATGCCTTGTCTGGTTCCCTTAAAGACTAAGTCCCATTTAGTCCAATTCCCAGCGAGGAAACTCTAGCATTGCTCCTTCTGAAAGAAATTGCCCACTGGTTTCAAATTACATCAGCATTTTTGTCACAAGCACTAAAAGACCTTTTTGTTTTAGTGCCAAAATAATATATGCTTTTTTTTTAAGTCAAGCAGCATAGATATAAATTAAGTAAAAAGGTAAAGTGTCCTCCTCATTCCCCCACACCACCCTGCCACACTATCAGGGGTAACCACATTTCTAGACATTTTGCTAAGCGCCTAAACACACTCACACAATTTACACAAAAGCTTCCTACTATGCATACCCTCCTGCAGGTTGAATCTTGTATTCGACAATGCATAATGGGTGTTATTCCCTCCCTGCACATTCAGATCTATTTTATTCTTCTTAATAACTGCGTAACAGTTCATAATAATGATGGTTCCACATTTGCTTAACTCTTCCTCTTTGAATGGATGTTTAATTCTTCAATATTTGCTGTTTCGAATACTGTCAAATGAACATCCCTATGCCTATATGCTTGTGCACGTGTGCGGGTACTTCTTATAAAGGAAATTCTTAGAGGAGGAATTGCTACAGCATAGGTTTATACACATGTTAAGTGTTGACGGAAATCGCCACACCGATCTCGAACCAAGTTGCACAAATTCACTCTCATTCCATGTCACAGGCACTGTCTCCAAAACTGAGAAATATCCATTGTTTTAAAATTCTATCAGTCTTGCATGGAAAGCAATGTC
Source organism: Potos flavus (assembly GCA_028534135.1). Classification (NCBI taxonomy): domain Eukaryota; kingdom Metazoa; phylum Chordata; class Mammalia; order Carnivora; family Procyonidae; genus Potos; species Potos flavus. The sequence continues at coordinate 10,560 of JAPYYM010002295.1, forward strand.
TCATTGATTGTAAGCCTGGATTCTCCTTATCATCCTGAGTTTGAACATCCTTTCTTATGCTCGCTCCCGTTCGTAATAAGTCTCCTGTGATTTGCACCTTCAGTTTCTAGTCACTTCAAAGCATACGCTGAAGACCACCCACAGGTCTGGGACAGCAGCCCTTTTCTTGGATAATTCACTTGGAGTTTCTGCTGCTACTGAGTATCCCAATTCTACCAAAGGAAGCCCACTTAGGAAATGCGGCATCCACACACCTATACACATCTTGGGCAAGCGTGGACATCCCATCCATCCATTATCCAGTGGGTTGACAAGTTTGAACACATCTGGAGGTGTTAGACTTGAGGGCTTGGCCAAAACTAAAGAGACCACGCCAGTGGAGAAGGAAGTGACCGACAGGAAAACTACAGAATAAACTGGAAAGATTATTACATTTCTACCATCTTAAAAGGCACAAGACCCTAGTATTTTTAAAGATGAGTTCTATTTAACCTTCATAAGTCAGAGAATTCCCTTGTTATTGAAATAACTCTGATCTATTTAAAAAAAATACAAAAACTCCAAAATTCATTTTTTAAAAGTCAGCATTACATTAATGCTAAAGCCTCATTAGAAGAATGAGGCAAAGAAAGTAGCAAGAAATTTTAAAATACTGACGTGTTGAATATAACTCAATGTAAAGGATAATCAAAAACATGAACAGGTAGCATTTATTACAAAAGCAAGAACAGCTTAGCTTTATGAAATTGATTGACAATTTATTACACCAACAGATAAAGGAGAAAAACCCAGTGTTTTGTTTTTGTTTTTGTTTTAAGATTTTATTTATTTATTTGACAGAGAGAGAGATCACAAGTAGGCAGAGAGGCAGGCAGAGAGAGAGGGGGAAGCAGGCTCCCCACTGAGCAGAGAGCCCGATGCAGGGCTCGATCCCAGGACCCTGAGATCATGACCTGAGCTGAAGGCAGAGGCTTTACCCCACTGAGCCACCCAGGCACCCCAAACCCAGTGTTTTTTTCAAGAGATACCTAAAAGGCATTTCATACAATTGAATGGCCATTTATTTAAAAAAAAAAAAAAGACTGTGTAAAACAAGAAGAAAATTACCTAGATATGATAAAAGCCATCTCAAAAATCTGCACCTATTCAAATCAGGTAAAGAGATGAGAATTCTCACTATTACAGCTATTACTGACAATTTGTTTGGCAATTCCAACTAATGAAACAAGTCAAGAAATTAAAACATACAGTATGCCTGTGGAAACAAAGAGGCAAAATTAGCTTTATTGGAGGATAATATACTTAGAACATTATCTTTATTCAAGGATCATATACTTAGAACATTCAAGACACTACAAAAATACTAGAATTTGCAGTTTTGTGCAATGACTAGATACGGATAAACATACAAAACTCAATGCCCTTTCTCTGGTATCTCAGGTCGAGTTCTCTGGGAAATAGGCTCTGAGACTCTGAAATTTACATGCAATGACACACGTGGTGACGCCAGACACAGAAGCCGGCGCAGGGAGAAGCTCAACAGAGGCCCCGGCCACCACCCCGGGAATCTCTGAGGGTCACTTGGAGATGTCCCAAGTTGAGACATGGAAACCATGTCTATTCTCCCACATTTTCCAGTCAAGGGATGCGGCCCTGGGGAGGACGAATGATCTTGGGTAAGGCAGCTTCCTTGGGCAGAGGGCAACCTCTAGAGAGAGACGTGGTTATGGGCAGAGAGCAGGAAACACTTCCAGCAGCTGGAGGAGGAAGGGCTTCTGTGCTGAAGGGGATGTGAGCAACCCACCACAGCCTCCACTACGGCCCTGGAGCAGCGCAGACAGTCTATCTACCTGCGGCAGACAGTAAGTTCCCCCGGTTTGGG
>JAPYYM010002296.1:0-12440 GCA_028534135.1 Potos flavus
CTGCCTCAAACAATTTAGACCACTCCTTCATGAAGCCCTGAATCCCAGCATGTTCCTAATGAATTGCAGATTCCCAGTTTTGGGGATGTTTGTAATGAAGCTTTAGGGTTCTAAATGGGTCAGAGCAGATTTTGTACTTTGTCAAGTTGTGAGAAAACCTAAGAGGCAATCTGTGCTAAAGACTTCAGAATAATAATTTTGCCACCTGCTGGTTTCTTTGTTTTTCTAGGGAGAGAAAAACATTGTTGAGGACTAACCAATGAGAGTTCTTTAAAGGTATTCCTTATTGAGAGATGGGTCAGTTTGTTCCAGCTCAGTATAAAGATGAGTCAAATAAGATTCTAATTTAATAAGATTCTAATAATTAAAGTGAAAACTGTTCTATTTGGTTTGAACTATTTGGCTTAGATCTAGATTTGTTTTCTACTTAAAATTAAACGTGGAGAAACTGTGCTAAAGAGCACCCAACTCAATTCTTTCTCAAACTTCAATTGGTCTGCTTGGAGAGATGAAAAATTCTTAAATTACTTCGTTGATGATTTTCTCTCCTCTGTTTTGTCTTCCTAGAAATCCTGCTTTATAGTCGTTTGACCTCCTAAACTGGTCTCTTACCTTTTGTATCTTTTCCCTCTCTCTCCTTTTTTCACATCTTTTTATCCTTTTGATCCACTTTGTAGGAGATCGCTCCAATTTTATCTTCTAACCCTTATACTGATTTTTAAATCATGCTTTTTAGTTTCTAATAGTTCTTTTTAAGGTTGTTCTTTGAATGTTTATTTGTGACATTTTGGTCTCTTGTATCATGGATGAGATATTTTGACTTCTTGTTCTGATTTTTTAAAAAAGTTGTTTTTTGTCCCCCTCCCCCCCCCATTAGCCTCTGTGTCCTACAAGTTGCTTCTTAAAGAAGATGTTTGTTTTGATCTGTCTTCCTTAAGTAGGGGACTGAAAAGCTTCTTGGAAGCTCCAAGCATTTTAGTAATGTCACATTTAGGTTTTACTGTGGGAGACAGGGTCATTGGTTGGGTTGATCAAACTCCCTAGAGACATTAATCTCCTTTCCGGAGGCAAAAGTTCTAGCTGTCAGCCATTTGGCACTAGGAAAGGGCTGTGGGTGGAAGGAAGATGTCTCAGCACCTTGTATCCTATATGCACAGTTACCTAATCTTGTCTTCAGTAAGTTTCCCATGTCCTCAATTGCTTGGGATTTCACCAATTTAAAGACCTTCCAGGCTTCAGTGGGAGTGGTGGAGGTAGAAGTGGCAGGGGTGAGAGGCATTACTCAGTAAAGTGGAGTAGGGGAAGACATGCAGGTATCTAACCACTTTTCAAATCACTTTGGTCCAATCCTACTTATTTTATGTTTCCACCTGCCTGCCCCATTTTGCTCTCAGTTCTAGAGAAACTGGTGCCACCAGTTGCTGAACATTTTGGGGAATCTGTTGTGTAACTAATTAATTCTTGGCTTCTCGCACTACCACTTAAGATTGAGCTTTCTTGGGTCTGGTAATTTAATTACTGCTCGTGGACCTGTTTCTACCTTCTAAAACTTAGCTGCTATTGTTTTCTCTCCTGTTCTTCCCCTTCTTTATGGGTTTATGTCTTAAAAAAATAGGCCAAATTAGATACATTTGTTAAATATCCTGTCTTGCCCTGGAACACTCTGTTCGATTGGATAGGAAGCTTTCAGAAGGCAGATGTTAAATTAATGGTGCTCAGGGTTTGGTGTAGAAAGTTTACTTGGAGGGATTTACTTTTTGAGCTAAATGGAAAAAAATATCAGTTAAAATTTTCTTGTTTGGGGTATAGTTATTGCAACTATCTCTTTTTCGGGTGGTAGTTTTTTATCCAGCCAACTGTGTGAATTTTGGAAATTAAGACAAAATATAATATTTTTGTTTGGTGAAAAAGTTCACCAAGGAATAGGTATAGGTATAGCCTGACATTTCTGCAGAAAGGATCTTGAACCCAGAGATATTAATGCAGCTGATTCATAATGAGGGTCAAGTTGTTGATTTTTACAGCTGTTACAACAAAGTAAAATGCTAAATACCTTTATCATCACCACAGAGGTCTGTGTTGTCACGTCGTTGTAGAGAAGGGCAAAATTTATAATTAGCTAAAGTGGAGGATCAACTTCAATTTACATAGATCAAACAGGAGGCAAAAAGGAAATACTTTCTTCTCTGTATTTTATACCTTGGATAAGGCAGGAAAAAAAATACACTGTCAAACAAAGCAAAAAGGGAGTTGTAATCACTTCTAACCTTTTTGTCAGCAATAAAGATATGTTGGCATTTTTATTATCAGTGTTATTCCAAATTGTTTAGGTGATATTTAGCCAAATTTCAAGAGGATACTCTGTAAATACTATTTGGGAAATGGTAATTTTTACCATCACTTGAGTGTGTGTGTGTGTGTGTGTGTGTGTGTATATGTGTATGTGTGTGTGTAGATGATCTAGAAGGTAGGATAGATGAGGTGAGAGGCTGAACCTTACCCTGAAGTTTGTAGAGGCTCCTCTGCCATTATATTCTCATTTGTGTCTCTTGTGGGTATATCATATATTTCTGGTGCTCACTCTCATGCTCCAATTAAAAGTTAAAAAAACATGGGATTAATCTAAAAAGAGTATCTGTAGGGTCATTTCCACATGACAGAGGATTTGACCTTTGTCACAGTGATATTTGGAGTTTAAGGATGGCTCTTGGGAATTTGACTCCAAGTTAAAAGAAGCATTTGTATTTCTCAGTTCACCCGGAGGAGTAATAAACCATACTTCAACTTCTGAAGTCTGTTTCAAAGTCAAATGTCTTCCTTTGAGAGTACTTTGCTGCTCACTTATAAAACTAGAAAAGGGCATTTCAGCCAATGCTTTATTCTCCCAGTCAGGAACTGAGGCTGAGTTAGGTGGCCACCAACAGGGATAATTTAAGGGACCCTCAGAAGTCCCTTCTATCAAAACATATCTCCCTGGAAGAAACCTATATATTTGTCCCTACTTTTTTGAACTGTTTCAAATTCTATCTATCACAGATTTACTTAGATTTCAGTCTCCTTTTTTTTAAAATAAAAAATTCCTGGGGAGGGTTGAATAGTCTATTAATCAACCATTCATAATTCAATGTGGATTAGTTTAATTAAGTTGCTTTTCTCTAGTTAATGGAAGTTTCGATGGGAGTCAGAAAAAGAGAAAAAGAAAGTAATTTAGTCCCTGCTGTTCTTCAGTGTACGGCAAGCTTGAGCAGAGGGCAATAAAGTGGGCTCACTTGATATCTCAAGGACAACACGAGGGCATGGAATACTGGGATTGGTAAGGTGAGCCCCAGGAGCTAGGAGATGAGTGAAGAAAAACAAATAGGACAATGACAAAGACAAACTTTGAACTTTGAAATATTGTGGGCCAGATCATTTTCTATAATACAGGCCTTTAAGTTAATGTTATTGGATACTGTGGAGGAACGGCTTTGTATTTTTGCTTGGAATTTGCGTTATGTTTTTATGTAATATATATCTTAATATTTGGGGAAAGAGAATGTAGACCCTTAAACACAGACAAGCTGTATTAGAAAGATGCCATAAAACATATATGGTGCTTATTATATTTTATTTATTAAATAATTGCTTAATGTATAAGCAAACAAATGTTTAATTCAATTAAACATTATTCATTAAACTTCCATTAACTATAGGAGAGCAATTTAATTAAACTATTTTTTATTTTAAACTTAAGGAAATCATCAGGGTTATCAGACTATTGTCAAAAGCAAAGCAGAGATATCAGAATTATTCAGGAGAGAGATTCAGCAACTCTTTGAAAGAAATATTTCTTTCAGAAATGTATATTTTTTCTTTGTGTTTTGCTCTGTAGCAGGGATAATGCAGTGTAGTGTCTTTGGTAGGCTTGAAAAATATTTTAGTTTAAACAAGTGTTTCTGTTTTTTTTTTTCATAGCTTGCTCTAAATTGTCAAGCCTTTGAAATTTAATCTATTTTAGGAATTACTGGGCTTATTCTTCTTATGAAATATCATATGTGAGTAGAAAAGCAAGCTAACTTATATTCTTGGCTAATCACATTGATGGGAAGCTGACAGCTATGGTAGAGTTCAGACACCCCTACTTTTGAGTTTTTATCTTAATTACACATGTGTTATCTATTATCTACACAGAAATAAATGATCTCATTCATAGTGGTTGGGCAAAATCAAATCTGAAGCTACCGCTTCATATGTAATAGTTAGGGTAACTATGATTTATCATCAAATCTAAATCAAGATAATTTTGAGAGTGAAAAGTGATGTTTAAAATAATTAAAGTGTTATCCATATGTTCTTTATGCATAGCGTAAACTTTATCATTTCTGACCTCTCCTCAAGTTTAGTACTCTTTCTTCTGCAGTGTGCAATCCAGAAGTTAAGCCCATCCAAAGAATTTTAAAAATTCAGATATTGTATTTGTCAGTGTTAGAATTTGCCTTTAGTTCTTTTTTTAGAGTTTCCATTTATCTTGAGTACTCCATTTTTTCAACAGTTGTATCTTGCTTGTACTGAATATAGATGCTCCCTGACTTTTTGATGTTTCAACTTACAATTTTTTTTAACTTTATGATGATGCAAAAGTGATACATAGTCTCTAGAAACCATCCTTGGGATTTTGAATTTTGATCTTTTCCCAGACTAGCGATATGCAGTATTATACTCTTCCATGATGCTGCACGGTGGCAGTGCCCGGTCAGCCACATGATCACTAGGGTAAATAATCAGTACATACTTAACACCATCCTGTACTCACGCAACTGTTCTGGTTCTTACTTTCAGTATAGTATCCAATAAATTACATGAGATATTCAACACTTTATATTAAATAGGCTGTATGTATGATTTTGCCCAACCGTAGGCTAATTAATGTAAGTGTTCTGAGCATGTTTAAGATAGGCGAGGCTGAGATACAATATTTGGTAGGTTAGGTGTATTAAAGGCATTTTCAACTTAGGATATTTTCAGTGTATGCTGGGTTTATTGGGATGTAACTCCATCAAGGAAAATATGTTTATATTTTCTTGATTATGAGTTTCTTATCTCTTGTCAGGTTTTATAGTTACAAAAAATTATATCTTGCATATTGTTTTTTAAAGTACAATGAAGTTTGAATATCTACATTTGTATATATCTCAACCTTTTAATTTATTATTTTTCTTTTTGCTCCATGTTTTCTTGACTTTATCTTGTAGTTCTTTCATTGAATTTTAATGTCAGTAGTTATACTTTTTAGAAAATTTTGAGTATAGTTGACACACGTTACATTTCAGTAATTACATTTTTAATTTCTCTTAAAATCTTGTTCTCTAATTACTCCTTCCCCCCCATAGAAGTCTATTTTTATTATATGGTTGCAATAGTTCTTAGACTTCTCTTGTGCTATTGATTTTCTTCGAATGTCTGGTGATACATGGTTGATCATTCTTACTTGTTAATTGGGAAGTTTTATTAACATAACTCACTGATGTAGCTTTCCTTTGCCATTGTATACCTCTATGTCTGCCTGAGTATAAACTTTTTTTTTTTTTAAAGATTTTATTTATTTGACAGAGAGAAACACAGCTAGAGAAGGAACACAAGCAGAGGGAGAGGGAGAAGCAGGCTTCCCACAGAGCAGGGAGCCCGACGCGGGGCTTGATCCCAGGACCCTGGACCCAGGACCTGAGCCGAAGGCAGACGCCCAACGACTGAGCCACCCAGGCGCCCCCTGAATATAAACTTTTGAGTAGGCATATTGACTGGTAGATAGACTTGAATTTAAGTTACGCACTGCATAATGGACAGTTTTGGTACTTTCCTTTGTAATGTAAGGCTTCCAAGAAAAAAAAATGCCTCTAAATTCTTTAGGAATAGGCTGTATTGTATGGTATTTCTGCCACTTGTTTGAAAGTGAAAGCAGGAGGGACTTAGCCAGCTGTTCAGTAGTTAGCCCTTCATTCAAATACCCTCAATACTGCTGTACAACCTATTTTTGCCTTCCATGCCTCCAGGTTCTGTTGCTAGAACCTTTCTGGGTCCTCTCAGGCAAAATAGAGCTACCTTCTGTGCAGCCCTCATCTGCTATCTCTGGCTTTGTCTTCACACATATCGTCACCCCAGTAATCCCATCTGCATCCTGTCTTCTCTAACTCTATGAAACGTTGTAGACCACTCAGAATTTACTGTTTGCTCCACTTTCCTACCTCATTCACCCTTTGCTATTATATTCCGTTTTCTGCATTTTTAGATTTGTTTCAGTGTTATTTGCAAGAGAGAAAGGAAAATGTTTGTACTCAGTCTGTCATCTTACCTCAGTAGTAGCGCTCATTTTGAAGGATATGTTATTTAAATATTTATGCTTTTGCTTTTTTGGTTTGTTTTTAAAGAATTTTAGGGGCAATGAAAGATTTAAGTATCTTCTGGTCCCCTGCCTCCCCTTTATCCCTTATAAATTCTGTCATGGACTGAATACTGGACAGATCCAATAAAAAAGTTGAATGATTCAACATGAATGACCTACTAACATGAAACCATGATGAAGTTACATAACAAATTGTGAAAATTTTGTGGTGGCAAATTTGTGTTCTGGCAAAAGTAGAAAAACTAAAAACCATCATATAGCATCCATATGAAAACAATATATGTTTTAAATGAGTTTTACTTAAAATAATCTTTAGTTTGGTCTGATTTTAGAGATAGGAACCAGGAAAGAATAGAGGGAACGTGTTAGAAGCTGGTGTTCTTAGAGCAAAGAGGCATGAAGAGGAGTAAAGTAAAAGAACTGACAGATGATGGGAAAGGGGGTACTGCAAGGCAGAGTAAAAAAGGAAAATATCTGGGCTCCTGCCTCCTGCTTCCTTTGGCATGGAAGAAATTTGGAGGTAGCCCTGAACACTAAAAACTGCAACAGAAAAGCAAATTTGAGTTTCTCTAGATGCTCTTGGGTATAAATAATGTAGATTCATGACTTGTCCTCAGTCAGAAGGTAGCTATCTACTTTTTATACCAGTGGAGCATTTATGTGAACTAGTTCGGAGATCCAAACCTTTCTTAACACTTTCTAATTAGGCTGAAATTCCATCAAGGGATTTGTAGCTGACCTCATAAATAATGAATGTGAAATTTAATTTTCCAAAGTCACAGGTGCCCAGTCAAGGATACAGACAATTTATGTATCTTTGTAGGATAGTCTGTGACATGTGACCATTGCTCCAGTGCCGAAATGCACGGGGCCTAGTGTAGAGCCTGTTTTTATGCCATGGTTGAAAACTTCTGAAAGCTTTTGTTTCTCTGAACACTTTGGAGACCAGTCAGGTGTATTACTGCCTCACAACAGTTTTGCAGGATTTCTGTATATTTCATGACTTGGTTGGATTGTTTGCTTTTCTTATCTCTGGAAGTAATCTAGTAAAATAAAAACAGTAAGCACAGTAGCCACATTTGGCTTCTGTGTATAAACATATTGAAACCAGTAATAATAGAAGAAGATAACTGATGATTGATCAAAGACAAAAATAGATATTACTGATATGTTACATTTTTCTGTTGTTTGAAAATCACCTATGAACAATTGGAGAGAAAATATCTTTAAAAAATTAACTTTCTTTATATGGCTATCTAAACTTCCAATAATGAAGTGATCCAAACATGTAGCTTTTGTGAAAATTACAATATGGCTTTTTAAAATGATAATACTTTGCAATTAGCATCATATAATACAAAGTGCTTCTGGCTGAAAATTATTTATTTAATTTCAAACTTGCAGCATTACACTATAATTGTATAGTCTCACACCATCAAAAGTAAGTATAAAAATGCATGTTTTCATTTTTACATATGGTAAAACTTTCTCAAGTAAATTAAAATACTGTTATCTTTTCATTGAATAATAAATATGGGTTTCCCTCTGATGTAATTAATATAATCTACACTATTCAGTAGAAGACAGAAATGTTAAATCATACATTAAAAAGTGGCTAAGAGTATTTCATTACCAAACCAATTCTGCAGTTTCCATAGACTTATGGAAAATGTTATTCACCTCTTGGGGAAAACCTTTGGCAGAAAGCTCAGTTTTGCTTGGCATTCTGTTTGCATCTGTTTAGTGTCTGGTTAGCCTGTTCTTAATGTCAGTTGTATATATACTCTCCTCATGCTGTGGACGAAAAAACAACTTTAGTTCTCAACCCATATTTATTTTTCTACTGATATTTAATCTCTATGTTGAGTTTAAGATTTAGGATTCCACTGTGATAGTTTAAATGTGTACTGTTTGCAGTAGTGACAATTTCCAAGTAATTGAATGGGATTTTGGAGTTTTGCTTCTTATTCTATTATAGGCTCTTCATTTAAACATCCCTGTGGTGTAAAATAAGGACATCATATGAAGTATGGTTATGTTGCTGATGTGGAATGAACCTTTTCAAATTCTCAGCCATTTAATAGCATGACTGCAGAATGCACATTAAAAATTTTCTAGGTAAAAGGGATAGAGTCAATGAAAGAAAGAGAAAAACAACAAAAGATAGTAATAAAATTTAGTCAGTAAATAATGTTACCTACAAAAGCTATTTATGTGTAATGAAATATGAAGCATAAATCTCATTATTAATCCTTTTATTGGAAATTTTGGTGCCTGAATAAAATTATTCCCACTTTATATTGCCTTGCTTTTTAATTACTGAAAGTTTGATTATCTAAAATAACCATTACTCTTTCTAAAATGAAGTCAATGATCTAACATATAAGAATATTAAGGAGTATAAATTCATAATATTTATCTTTATGTTAATATTGAGATGATAAATTTAAAAGAGAAAAGCCATTAAAATTGGCTGGCTGTTGCTTCAAATCATTAGATTTTATTAAATGTGTAAATGTATAAGAAATAGATTTGGCATCTATTTAATTGATACTAGAGGGAAGTTGGTGTGCATATATGAGTGTATGTTTTTCCTTGACATATGGCCTGATCCTGGTTTATCTCAAAGTGGAATTTATAGTTGCTGAGTTGTGCTGTTCACCGTCATTTTTGATATTATATTACAGTTTCAACTTATGTTATAGGGAGAATTTCATTCTTAATTATACAATGACTTTCCCTTAGTCTTTTTTAATTTAGAGCCCAGATTGTCATTGTCTAATTACCCCCACGTTATATCACGTGAGTTATTCATCTCACTAACACTTCAGGGTTTCTTGCATCAGAGAACACATTTCATTTGAGTTTATCCTTTTATGGTATCTGATCCATAGTAGAGGTTATATTTAAATAATTTGACAGGACTCTTTAATTAAATTCAAATCATCATTCACCTTCCTTCCAAATATAACGTGTATATTTGAATGGTTGTGGACCTTGGGAAGGAACTGTGCATTTATGTTTGCCTACTTCGTGATTTTTTAATTTCCACAATTAATCTAAGATATGGTTGGGTTAGGTTATTATCATTCCTACTATAAAAATGAAGAAATTAAGATTTAAGAGAGTAGGTAACCAGTCCAAAATTGTATGGGCTAGTCAAATGTGGAAATGGGATGTGAAGCTAAGTCTTTCTAACTCTAAAGACTTTGCTTTCAACCACTAACATGCCAACTCCCTAAGTAAGTAGTATAGTAAGTTGGTAAGTAGTAAGTTGGTTCTGCAGATTCAGTGGTGGGTAAAAATAAATACAGTTCCTCCTCTCTTTAAATTTACAGTCTCATTGGAGAAGATTGATAATGTCTAAATATTATATTGATATTGAAAGTAAGCCTAAAACTGTGATAAATGCTCTGAAGGAAAAGGACACAACTTTTTTTGCCTGAGTAGTATTAACTGAAGAAGCTTGAGCTCAGGTGGGAAGAGTAGGAATTGACTCCTGAGCAATAATGCAGGAATATTTCAGAAGGAAGAATAAATGCTAAGAACCTATGGAAGGAGAAAGCATGATGCGTTAGAGATGAAAATGTAGGGCAGGACACTTGAGGTGAAAAAGAAAATTGAGGGATTATAGTTTTGGGAGTGTGGGGAAAGGTACAAAATAAGGCTGATTTTTTGAGTGTTTTTTTTTTTTTCTTTATACCAAGAACAATGGGAAGCCATGAGGAGTTTAAATTAGCCAATGGCATGATTAGATTTGTGATTAATGGAGGTGAGCATTTATGAGAATATTATGCAGCTGAGCTCTTTAGAGACATCCATAGATATGGTGGACATTTACATTATCAACTTCTGTTGAATACACTTGCAAGGAGCTCTCTAGTTGGGTTTCTGTTTTTTCTTTGCTTGTAACTTGCTAACAGTGAGGTTCTCTGAGATTTTCTAGCTGTATAATATGTCTGAATATCCTTTCTAGAACTATAAAGTGCTATATGTCAGGCATTTTTATAAGCCATAGCTTGGTATTCAGTATCAATCCAATGTAATTAGTCTATTATCATGCAATTTGATGGACAGTAGGTAGTTTTCTTCTTTCCGATATCTCAAATTCCCTCCTGGTTAAGAGCACAGATTCACTTCTTAGTGGCAAGACTGCACAGGCATGTGATGACCCTAATCTGATTACTAAAAAGGCATCCTTGATGGTAGGGGTGAAGTCCATGTCTAGAAGGTTGAAGGGAGGGAGAAATTACCAGATGGAGATAAGTGAACATCAGAAACATACCAAAGGGAATAAGAAAGGCATAAATCTTCTAAATAATTTTTGTTCTTAATTTTGTCCTGGGGTGTTGAAAAATGCATGAACACACAATGCTTTTATTTTATCAATTTATTTATTAATTCCTAGACAGACTCTATTATGGCACATAGAGGGCACAAAGATAGTGCATCTGACCCCTAGTTGTTCTTTGTGCTCTCTAGACCTCTTGTGAAGGCAGACATTCAGGTGTGATAGTTACTAGCAGAGATAGTGGAAAACCACTCTCACCCCAGTGGATGGGGAAAGCATGGGTTCAGAGGAATCTGGGAAGGCAGACATGATGCAACATGATGACAGTGATGATGCTATGTCCATGGTGCCTAGTAGAGTGTGTGGAAACTAGCAGGAGCCAAATAAAAATTTATTGAAAAAAATGGATGAATGAAGTGGAGGTGATTTAGGGTTGAGGTCCTACAGGAAAAGAAACTCAGGAACGTGGAACTTTGGAATTGCAATACAAGTGGGGTTTTCATTTTGAGGAGTGCAGCAGGAATACAATTATTACGCCCTAGGAACAAAGTCAATAAGAGGCCGAGAGCAAGGCTGAATTAATACAGGATTGCTTATCTGGGGTCCTTAAATTCTTCAGGATTAGAAATCTTGCTGCAGAACTGATCTCGTAGTTGTGGGATAAAAGGTTTCAGATTTAAGAATTAGAAGGATGACAGAGTGAGTCATCATAATAGCAGACCTCTTCCTAAACCAATTTTCTGGTTCGATCAGCAGGAGTGTTATTTGTTTTTGTTTTCTGATTGTTTTCTTTTGCTTTTTGCTTGTATCAGATACTTTTATATCGCCTTAAGCTACTCATTGACTGCTGCAGCAAATAGGTATGAATCTGAACAAGTTTTTCTTTTTTATTTTCACTTCCTCCTCCAGTTTAATACTGTTTACCACAGAATGTTTTGGCAAGGAACCTGTTTTTGTTTTGTTTTTCTTATGACATGTTTGTTTTATTTTATTTTTAAAAAATATTTATTTGAGAGAGAGAGAATAAGAGAGAGAGAGCTTGAGACGGGGGAGGGTCAGAGGGACAAGCAGACTCCCTGCTCAGCAGGGAGCCTGATGTGGGACTTGATTCTGGGACTCCAGGATCATGACATGAGCAGAAGGCAGTCGCTTAACTAACTGAGCCAGCCAGGTGCCCCTTTTCTGACATGTTTTATCAGATAGGAACATGGTGGTTTCTGGTGGTTATTTTAACACATGAATTCCAGATAGCCCCAAATGAAAGGATATTAGTATCATGATATTTTTGCAGAGGCCACAATTTGATATGTATGTTATATGGCTATTAGCACTGGATAGTGAAAATCTAAGTTTCTGGTACCAAATAATCTCTTTTTTTGTCCATCTGTTAGTAATATTTTTCTGATGTTCCTTATAGAACTACATGCCATCTATTTTCAGTCCATGTAGTTTGGGTATATCTCCAGAGGAGGGTATAACTTCTACTGAACAGAGAGAATGTGTGGCCCAAGCCAAGGCCTTCAGAGCGAGTGATAATTCACGTATGGGCCTTTGCTAAAACTAAGGCAATCAGAGTATACTGGGCTCTGACGAAGTAAGCCTAGAACTGTTGGAAGCCATCTTTTCATTGTATGTAGAGATCTTGCTGGGGTTGAAGCCAACATAGGTAAGGGCTAAGAGATGGAAAGAGGGAAAATGAGTCCTGATGAAATTTTAAGCCCCTAGATCCAGCCATGCCTGAAATGTGTCACTTTGTTTAAATTTCATGAG
>JAPYYM010002297.1:0-12440 GCA_028534135.1 Potos flavus
CTTGGATATCAGCCCTTTGTCTGTAGTGTCATTTGCAAATATCTTCTCCCATTCCGTGATATGCCTGTTTGTTTTTGTGACTGTTTCCTTCCTTTGCAGAAGCTTTTTATCTTGATGAAGTCCCAAAAGTTCATTTTCGCTTTTGTTTCCTTTGCCTTTGGAGACATGTCTTGACAGAAGTTGCTGTGGCCGATGTCGAAGAGGTTACTGCCTATGTTCTCCTCTAGGATTTTGATAGATTCCTGCCTCACGTTGAGGTCTTTTATCCATTTTGAGTTTATCTTTGTGTATGGTGGAAGAGAATGGTCAAGTTTCATTCTTCTATACATAGCTGTCCAATTTTCCCAGCACCATTTATTGAAGAGACTGTCTTTTTTCCACTGGATATTTTTTCCTGCTTTGTCAAAGAGTGTTTGACCATAGAGTTGAGAGTCCATATCTGAGCTCTCTACTCTGTTCCACTGGTCTATGTGTCTGTTTTTGTGCCAGTACCATGCTGTCTTGGTGATCACCGCTTTGTAGTAAAGCTTGAAATCAGGCAATGTGATGCACCCAGCTTTGATTTTGTTTTCAACATTTCCTTAGCAATTCGGAGTCTTTTCTGGTTCCATACAAATTTTAGGATTGTTTGTTCCAGCCCTTTGAAAAATGCCGGTGGAATATTGATCTGGATGGCATTGAAAGTATAGATTGCTCTGGGTGGTATAGACATTTTAACAATGTTTGTTCTTCCGATCCATGCGCATGGAATGCTTTTCCATCTTTTTGTGTCTTCTTCAATTTCTTTCATGAGTGTTCTGTAGTTTCTTGAATATAGATCCTTTACCTCTTTGGTTAGGTTTATTCCCAGGTATCTTATGGTTCTTGATGCTATAGTAAATGGAATCGGTTCTCTAATTTCCCTTCCATATTTTCATTTTTAGTGTATAAGAAAGCAATTGATTTTTGTGCATTGATTTTGTATCCTACCACATTACTGAATTGCTGTATGAGTTCTAGTAGTTTGGGGGTGGAGTCTTTTGGGTTTTCTATATAAAGTATCATGTCATCTGCGAAGAGAGAGAGTTTGACTTCTTTGCCAATATGAATACCTTTTATTTCTTTTTGTTGTCTGATTGCTGTTGCTAGGACTTCTAGTACTATGTTGAATAACAGTGGCGAGAGTGGGCATCCTTGTCCTGTTCGTGTCTGTTAGCCATTTGTATGTCTTTTTTGGAGAAGTGTCTGTTCATGTCTGCTGCCCATTTTGTGACATGATTATCTGTTTGTTGAAGATGCCCTTCAACAGAAGAATGGATAAAGAAGATATGGTCCATATATACAATGGAATATTACACCTCCATCAGAAAGAATGAATACCCAACTTTTGTATCAACATGGAAGAGACTGGATGAGACTATGCTGAGTGAAATAAGTCAAGCAGAGAGTCAATTATCATATGGTTTCACTTACTTGTGGAGCATAAGGAATAACCTGGAGGACATTAGGAGAAGGAAAGGAAAAGTGAATTGGGGAAATCGGAGGGGAAGATGAAGCATGAGAGACTGTGGACTCTGAGAAACAAACTGAGGGTTTTGGAGGGCAGGAGGGTGGGAGATTGGTTGAGCCTGGTGGTGGGTATTGAGGAGGGCACGTATTGCATGGATCACTGGGTGTGGTACATGAACAATGAATCTTGGAACACTGAAAAAATAAAATTAAATTAATTGAAAAAAACTTATATTGGACACTAAAAAAATTAAAAAAAGAACTCCCCACTTCCCACTCCCCACAGCCTCTGGAAACAACCAGGGACTTTTGTGTACTTCATTTCTGTGAATTTCACTACTTTGGATGTCTCACTTAAGTGATATCATATGGTATTTTTCTTTTCATGACTAGATTATTACACTTAGCATAATGTCTTCAAGGTTCATCCATATTGTACATATGACAAGATTTTCATTTTCTTAAACGATTTAATGATTTTCCATTGCATATATAATACATTTCTTTCTTTCTTTCTTTCGTTCTTTCTTTCGTTCTTTCTTTCTTTCTTTCTTTTTCTTTCTTTCTTTCCTTCTTTCTTTTGTTATATTATGTTAGTTACCATACAGTATATCATTAGTTTTTGATGTAGTGTTCCAAGATTCATTGTTTATGTATAACACCCAGTGCTCCATGCAATACATGCCCTCTTTAATACCTATATTCATCTACCAGTAGACATTTCGGAGGCTTCCACCTCTTAGCTATAACATTGCAACGATCATGGATGTCCAAATACCTCTTTGAGATCCTGCTTTCAGTTAAATGCCCAAACAGTGATTGATGGATCATATGGCAGTTTTATTTTTATTTTTATTACATATTTTATTAATTTTTAATTTTGTTGGATTATATGGCAGTTTTAATTTTTTAAAATTTTATTTATTTATTTATTTGAGAGAGGGAGAACACAAGCAGGGGGAAGGGCAGAGGGAGAGGATGAAGCAGGCTCTCCACTGAGCAGGAAGCCTGACCTGGGGCTTGAGAACCCTGAGATCATGACCTGAGCTGAAGGCAGATGCTTAACCAACTGAGCCACCCAGGCATCCCTGCAGTTTTAATTTCAATTTATTTTTAATAGCAGCTGTACCATTTTATACTCCTTTCAATAGTCCACAAGGGTTCCAATTTCTGTGCATCCTTGCCAACCTTTGTTATTTTTTATTTGTTTGGTTGGGTTGGTTTTGGTAGTGACCATTTTAATGAGATGATATCTCACTGTGGTTTTAATTTGCATTTTCTATGATTAGTGATGCTGAACATCTTTTCATATGCTTACTGGACATTTGAATATCTTTAGAGAAATGTGTATTCAGGTCTTCTGCCCATATTTTAATGGGATTGCTTGTTGAGTCACAGGAGCTCTAGATAGTACTAACTAGTACTATTCTAGATACTAAACCTTTATCAGATATATGATTTGCGAATATGTTCTCCCATTCCACAGGTTGCCTTTTCACTCTGTTGTTTCCTTTATTAAGCAGTTTTTAATTTTGATATAGTTCCATTTGTTTATTTTTTTTTTGTTGTTGCTCATTCTTTTGGTGTCATATCCTAGAAATAATTCCCATATCCAATGTCATGAAGTTTACCGCTATGTTTTCTTATAGGAGTTTTATATTTTTAGGTCTTGTGTTTAGTTTTTTAAACCATTTTGAGTTATTTTTTTGTGTATTATGCAAGATAAGCATTCAACTTCATTCGTTTGCATGTGGATATCCAGTTTCCTAACACCATTTGTTAAAGACGTTGTACTTTCCCGTTGTATCTTGACACCCTTGTCAAAGACCATTTGATCATGTACATGAGAGTTTATTTCTGAGCTCTCTATTCTGTTTCATTGGTACGATTGTCTGTCTCTGCGCCAATACAACACTGTTTTGATTACTGTAGCTTTGTAGTATGTTTTGAAATCAAGAATTATGAGTCCTCCAACTTTCTTCTTTTTTCAAATTGTTTTGGCCATCTTGGATCCATTGAGATTCCATATGTATCTTAGTAGTTTTTCTATAAATAAAATG
The DNA here is from genome assembly GCA_028534135.1 of Potos flavus. Lineage (NCBI taxonomy): Eukaryota > Metazoa > Chordata > Mammalia > Carnivora > Procyonidae > Potos > Potos flavus. The sequence continues at coordinate 3,549 of JAPYYM010002297.1, forward strand.
TCATCGAGATATTGGTAGGGATGACATTACATTTATAGATTGATTTGGGTAGTGTGATGGTTATTATTACATGTCAATTTGACTGGGCCACAGGTGCTCAGATTTTGATTTTTACCCATTATTCTGGGTGCATCTGTGAGGATGTTTGTGGATAAGATTAACATTTGAATTGGTAGACTGAGTGGAGCAGATTGCCCTCCCTAATGTGGGAGGGCCTCACCCAATCAGTTGAAGACCTGAATAGAACAAGAAGCCTGAGTAAGACAGAACTCCTCCTCCTTGACTCTCTTCGAGCTACGGCTTTTTTTCCCCCCTTTGCTTTCAGACTCGAGCTAAGACATTGGTTCTTTTGAGGTCTAGAGTCTGTTGGACTCAGGTTTCCAACTTGCTGACTGTAAATCTTGGGACTTGTTAGTCTCTAACCACATAAGCCAATTTCTTATAATGATTCTCTTAATTATCTATCATCTATTTATCTATCTATCATCTATATCTATCTACATCTATACAGATAAGCAAATATCGAGATGAAAATGGTAGATACATATATAGATCTTATTGGTTCTGTTTTCCTGGAGAACCCTGACTAATACAGGTAGTGTATTATCAACATATTATCAACAATATGAAGTGTTCCAATCCATGAATGCAAGATATATTTCCATTTATTTGAGTCTTCTTTACTTTTTCTCAGCATTGTTTTTTTGGTTTTTTGTTGTTGTTGTTGTTGTTGCTGTTGTTGCTGTTTTCAACGCAAGTCTTATGTCTTCTTGGCTAACTTTATTTCTAAATATTTCATTCTTTTTTATGCTATTCTAAATGGAATTTTTTTAAATGTCTTTTTTGAATGTTTGTTGTTAGTGAATAGAAATGCAACTGATTTTTATGTGTTAATTTTGTATACAGCAACTTTGCTGAATTCATTTATTTGTTCAAACAGGGTTTTTTGTGTTTTTTTTTTGGTGGAATCTTCAGGGTTATCTACAGTATAAGTTTCTTTTGAACTTATATTACCTACCATTTTTAGGATAAGTGGAGCTGCCCTTGGTGTTCAAACCATCCAAAAACAAAGTAGAATTATTAAAGCCAATGAAGAGATGTCCAAATCCTCTATTAAAATCACTCAATAAATGAAAAAAATTAATGTAGTCAATAATATTTACTAGGATATTTAAACAAATGTCATAGTCTCCACTGACTTATTTTCTTGGTTATCTCGTTTAACATGAGGTGATTTGACTAGAAATCGATTTCAAGGTTTATTCATATTAATTATAATATGATATTTAGTTATCAGGCTCTTATAATTAATAATCAATTAAATTCAATTAAATATAACTTGGAACATTTCAGTCATCCGTTAACCATCACAGGTGAATTTTGACAAATTAGAAGATTACAACTTACATATTTGACCAATGACAGCTTTCAAGTCTCTATCTTTTCCTTTCCCATTTTCCCCCACATCTTGGAAGTCTGAGAAGCTAAGCTGTTCCTTAGCACTGGCAGAAATTTCAAACCTGGTCCCTCTACTGCAGTCTCACCCCCTAACCACAATAAAAACTCAAAGACACCTGTTTCCTTGCTTTTGTTTCATTCCACATTGAACCTGAACCCTTCTCTTTGGAGAATCTTTTTGCTTTTCACTATGTGAGTAATAACCATTTCAAATTCATAGGTGCCTATGTGTCACTTGTCCTGTCATACATAATTCCTGGACAGGCAATAACCAGAATCCAGCAGTGGATGATAGACACCAAAATACAACTGACAGATTCAAACTTCCTGTATAGTAATAAAGCTTCCTTAGAGTCCTCTGAGAGAATAGATTTACATCTCTTCAGATTCTTCAGACTATCCTTAGAGCAAAACATTCTTTCTCTAATATTGATCATGTCTCAAGCTTAATTTGTTGTGTCAATTTAATACACTCATTCTTTTCTTATTGATGAGTATGGGGAATAGTTAAATGAATGGAGGAAACAGAATCCCATTCTAATATACCAAGAAGACCATCCTGGGAATCTCTTGGGAAATAGTTTTGCTGGTCTTTCTTCCCAGAGGCAATACCTTAATATCACCATGTAACATAGAGAACATGATCTATATTTCTGTGGGAACTTTCTTTTTTGGGGGGTGAATTTCATGATATTTTATCATCCTCTGAGTTTTGTGGGGTATAAAGGGAGTGGGTATCAACTTAAGAGCATGGGGCACAGGAGTAGGTGAGTATGAAATCTATATTTGGGAGAGGCATTTATTCACAGATAAAGTGCTAATACCTGAGCCAATTTGATGACAATGGGGACTAAAAGCATGAGTTGAGTGTTAAAGACACTATAAAGGAAGAATCCCCAGAATGTGTATTCTGAGTTTGTGGTTTAAAGAAGAGTCAAAGATGACACTGAGATGTTGAAACTCATAAACCCAGGAGTAGTTCAGAAGAATAAGCAGGCTTCAGTAGGAAGATGAGTTCATTTTTAAACTTACTGAGTATGAGGTATCTGAGGAACATCTAAATGGAGACACTCGGCAGGTAGGTGGAAATGCTGTAGGGCCTGAAAGCACAGGTTAAGAAATGTTAATTCACAAGATAGGTGTCCATAAGTCCCACCATGTAAAACTTGCTTTCTTTTATGCAGTTCCTAAGACAGATCCTAGCTAAGATATAGTTGCTTAATTAATGCTCTAAGGAAGAAAATGATGGGGATAAAGATTTGCTGTCCTGAACAAAAAGATTTATTATGTAAATTAACATAGTATTTATCTTTCATATGAACCTGCAGAGAGACAGCCACTAGATTTCCATGATTATTCAGGACTTCTGTAGTAGGTGCTATGTCAGAGTCTGATATCCTAGCTATGGCTGAAGTTATTTCTTAGATTTGGTTTGAACATTGTATAACTTCTTAGATTTGAAGTTGCTCTAAGAGATATTGCTGTCTCTCATAGGTCAAAGGCAGATGCTGGTACTGGGAGAAATAACACTATCAAATGTTGTAGGATTTTTTTTTTCTATGAATTTCATCTTGCATTGTTTTACACACAAGAAGTCCTGAACCCAAAAAAAGGGAAATTAGTAGTGAAAATATTTTCAGCCAGATGGCAATAGTCTTTTTGACTGAATCAAGAACTCTACTATATAGCTAAATTTATCCCTTGAAATTTTCATTTTCTGTGAATGACACTGCACTCCTCCCCAAGATTAGAGAAGGCTGGCTGTAGCCAGAGCATACATCAGTGTGCATGCAACTTTCAAACATTCCCTTTTTCATTGCTTTCTGAATAACCTGGCTGTTCTCTTCCAAGACAGAGAAAAATGATTCCCTAGAAATGGAACTTCCTCATCTCTATGTGGCAAAGAGCTCATATTCATCTTCTCAGCTTCTTATAGCTTCGGAAAAGATAGTTAGTGTTAGGATGGACTATTCTTGGAGCCAAAACTGCTATGGTTAGGGCATTTCATCAACCAAATCACAGTTGTTCTGCCTTCCCATAAGTGATGCACTGTCATCCTCACTTTCTATTAGATTGCCCTGGAAAAAAGGGTTTGCTATAACTAAATGGTTTCATATAGAATCTTTACTTGTCTAGGGCTTTGGCTTGTAACAAGTCTTTCTCTTCCAGTATGGTGATGAACAATATACCTGAAGCCCCAGGCAGTACCACAAAACATCCAGGTTATGTGTGTGTATGTATGCAATGGAATATCATTAAATCTTTTAAGAAAATAGTAAGTTGAAACAAAGTGGTGAGAGTGGATATCCTTGTCTTGTTCCTGATCATAGAGGGAAAGCTGTCATTTTTCCCCATTGAGTATGTTGTTAGCTGTGGGTTTTTCATATATGGCCTTTATTATGTCGAATTATGTTTCCTCTAAACCTACTTTGTTGGGAGTTTATATTATGAATGGATGTTGTATTTTGTAAAGTGCTTTTTGTGCATCTATTGAGATGATCATGTTTTGTATCCTTTCAATGCAATATATCAAATGATTGATTTGCAAATATTGAACCGCACTATATCTCTGGAACAAATCCTATGTGATGGTTGTGAGTTTTTTTTTTTTTAATTTTTATTTAAATTCTATTTAATTAATGTATTCTGTATTATTAGTTTCAGAGGTAGAATTCAGTGATTCATTAGTTGCACATGACACCCAGTGCTCATTACTTCAAGTGCCCTCCTTAATACCCATCACCCAGTTACATCATCCCCCCATATGAATGACTTTTTGAATGTATTATTGGATTTGTCTTGTTAATATTTTGTTGAGGATTTTTGCAATCTGTTCATCGGAGATATTGGCCTGTAGTTTTCTTTTTTCGTAGTGTCTTTATCTGTTTTTGGTGTCAGGGTGATATTGACCTTGCAGAATGAATTTGGAAGCTTTCCTTTATCTTCTGCTTTTTGGAATAGTTTGAGAAGAATAGGTATTGACTCTTCTTTAAATGTTTGGTACTATTCATTTGAGAAGCCAGGTGATCCTGGACTTTTGTTCCTTGGGAGTTTTTTGATTACTGATTCAATTTCCTTGCTAGTAATCAGTCTGTTCAGATTTTCTATTTCTTCCTATGCTTTACAGGTTATGCATTCCTAGAAATATATCCATTATATTTTCTACTTCTTTGTTGAATGTCTCACCGAAATCCTCCACTCTTTTCTCAAGTCCAGTAGGTACCTTTATGACTTTTACTTTGAGTTATTTATCAGGCATATCACTTATCTCCATTTCATTTGACTCTTTTGCTGTGATTTTGTTTCGTTCTCTCATTTGGGAGATATTCCTCTCTCTTTCTTCATTTTACTTAACTGTCTGTGTTGGTATCTATGTTAAGAAAGTGAGGTACATCTCCTGATCTTGAAACTAGTGGCCTTATGAAGAAGAGGTCCTGTAACGCCCTGTTGCACAATGTCCCCTGTTCACCAGAACCAGGTACTTCAGGGGCATCTCCTATGTGTGTTGTGTATGCCCTACTATTGTGTTTGAGCCATGTTTGCCTTCAGTTAAGTTAGCTGCAATAGTTCTATTTGTCTGTTGTATACAGGGTTTGGTTCCTGTGTTGTCAAATGGTCAGTTTGGGGCCACCGGGTCTTGTAGTTGGGTCAGCTTAGATCCCTCTCTTCAGCCCATTTGTTAGGACTATGACACCACTGAAATGCAGGACACTGTCCCTGCATTGTCCCCTGAGAGGCTTTCATTGCAGCCTGGGCCTGCGGTCAGACCAGATGTTTGCCCCCATTCTGTCTGTTAGGGTTGCAGTGAGCCAGAACTTCAGGGATCTGTCTCTTGCGTGCTCCCTGTGAAACTTTTTTGGTGAGTGGGGCCATCAGTCAGATCAGATGTCTTCCCTCAGCGCATTACTTGGGCTGCAGTTGAACTGTGTGTGTTGTTTTCTTCCCCTCTCCCCAGAGCAAGAATCACGTTGGAGTGGTGTTGGTCATTTTTGGGATTGCTTGCAGAATGAGATATGTCAGACACTGCTTTGTAAGGACTCCTGCTGGGTGGGGTGTGTTGGATGGGTAGTCCACAGAAGAATGTGGGGATGGGGTGCAGGGTTCTTTCAGGTGTCTGGGTATCTAGGTTGGGAGTGGAAGGGAAATAGTGCCTACCAGCTCTTTTGTTCTTGGAGACCTCTCTTAAAGATGCCAGCCCAGCCAGTGCAAGTTCTGAGATTAGTAAATAAATCTCTTTCATGTATACCTCATGCATTTTTCTAACTGCTGTTCTATGCTGTATCTTGCTGGGGTTGTTTGTTATGCTGGCTCTTTAAAGGCAGTGATTCAGTTTCCTGTTGCCTTCCAGTTCTCCCATAGACAAGCCCACTAATTTTTAAAGTTCCTGATATTAAGCCCTGCTGATTTTACAGACTCCCAAAGTTAAGCCTCTCCGGTTCTCAAAGCCAAACGTCCTGGGGACTCATCTTCCCACTGCAGGTCTCCTGTGTCTGCGATGTCTTGGTGTGGGGTCTACTCCTCTCCATTGTCCATGGTTGTCATGTCCCTCACATTTGCGGTTAGTCTCACCAGTTAATTTGGTTCTGGACTGGGCCTCTGCTCTTCCTACCATTTTTAATGTGTCCTCCTCTTTACATTTAACTGCACAGAATCTGGTCTGCCAGTCTTCAGTTCATTTTCTGAGTTAGTTGCCCTAATGTGGCTTTTATCTAGGTGTATCTTTGGGTCAAGATGAACCTAGGATGTTTCTACTCTGCCATCTTCACAGGCTCCCTCTGAATTCAACAGTTTTTTAAGTTTTTAAAAATTTTAATAATGTACCTTGAAATTTAATCCTCATGTTTTTTAATCAAGTTGCTCATTTATTTGGTCACTGTCCAGTATTTTTTCAAAGGGGAAAAGACGCTTACTTCATTCTGACCCATTATTCATTGGCAATTCACACTAGTAAATGGGCTTATCTGAGCCCCACCCAGATGCCAATATTATGTAGCTGTGTATCTTTCTCATTCTCCTTGATGAACACTATGCACACAACATAGCCATCTGGAAGTGGGGATAGAAACAGTGTAAAAATAAGATATGCTTGTATAAATTAAATATTGATGAATGAAACTCTGAGAGCTGAGATAAAAGTGAAGCAGAACAGGTAAATCATTCTGATACTTGTGTTAGTGCTGAAATTAGGTTCTTCACTTTCTATTTTTTTTCTGCTGACAGCAGTGCAGGTGACAAAAATACTTTCAATTTTGCTGCTGACACAGTTCTGAAGCACAAGAAGCAGTTTCTGTTTTGCTGCTGAGAAAGCAAACTGCCCTCCATAGAAAGAGAAAGATATAATGTTATTGGTCTATTTATAGTGTCATATCTACTTTATGCACAAACTGGAGTAAGGTGCTCCGGAAAACAATTGGATAGAAATGCAATTAGTAAAATGTGGGTAATGTGAACTTTATTCCATTCTTTTTTTGAATTTTCTATCCCTTTACACTGATTTTGATCTCTAAGTTGAGTGTAAAGATGGGAGAAGAATATGTTTGAACTTCTTGTTACTAACCTTCATTAATATATATAGAAGTAAATAACTATTGAGTTATTTACCACATACCAAACACTCTGCTGTTTTCTGATATACTTCTCATGACCACCTTATGAAATAGATAACAGTATTGTCTCCAATTTTACATATAAAGACACAGGCTTAGGGAAGTTGAGTGACTTGCCTCAGGTCACACAGCCAGTACATGGTGAAACTAGGATTCAGGCAGGCAGTCTTATTCCAGAGCCTGTGCATTTTTTAAGTATCACTTTCTTTATTGAAATGTTTTATTGCATCTATTTAGTATGTACAACTTGGTGATTTGATATATGTATACATTATGAAATAACCACCATGGTCAAGCTAATTAATGTATCCATCACCTCACATAGTTACCATTTACTATTGTGTGTGTCTGTATGCGTGTGTGTGTGATGAGAACACTTAAGATCTACCCTCTTAGAAAATTTTAAATATACAAAATGGTATTGCTAGCTATAGTCACAATGTTTTATGTTAGCTCTCTAGAATTTATTTTTCTTGGAAAACTATAATTTTAGGGTGCCTGGGTGGCTCAGTCATTAAGCATCTGCCTTCAGTTCATGTCATGATCCTAGGGTCCTGGGATCAAGCCCCACATCAGGCTCCCTGCTCAGCAGGAAGCCTGCTTCTCCATCTCCCACTCCCCCTGCTTATATTCCCTCTCTTGCTGTCTCTCTCTGTCAAATACATAAATAAAATCTTTTTTTAAAAAACTGAAATTCTGTACTCCTTGAACAACATCTCCCAGTTTCCTCCACCCCTAGTCCCTGGCAACCACCATCTATTCTGTTTCTATGAGTCGGACTATTTTAGATTCCACATATAAGTGAGATCATGCAATATTTCTCTTTTCACATCTGGCTTATTTCACTAAACATGCTATCCCCTACTTTAACCCATGTTGTCATAAATGGCAGAATTTCTTTCTTTTTTAAGTCTGAATAATATAATATTCCATGTTATGTATATGCATATATTATGAATGTTATGATGGATGGATAAAGATTTTACATATATACCGCACATAATATATATAATATGTATGTATGTAAAATCTTTACCAGTCCATCCATTGATGGGCAATTATATTGTTTCCATATCCTGGCCATTCTGAATAATTCTGCAATGAATATAAGTGAACAGATATCTCTTTGAAAGAACACCAATTTAGTTAGCAGGAGATAGAAGAGAAGAAGAACAGCAACTCTAGGAACAGAAAATCGACCACTTTCCGGAAGGTAGGACGTGCGGAAAAGTGAATCCAAAGCGACGGGAAGACAGACCGCAGGGGGAGGGGCCGGCTCCCGGCAAGCCCCAGAGCAGCGGAGCACAAAATCGGGACTTTTAGAAATGTGCTGCACGGCCTGGAGGCTGCTCATGGATCGGAAGAATAAACATTGTTAAAATGTCTATACTGCTCAGAGCAATCAGCACTTTAAAAGCCATCCTGATCAAAATTCCACCAGCATTTTTCAAAGGGCTGGAACAAACAATCCTAAAATTTGTATGGAACCAGAAAAGACCTCTAATTGCTAAGGAAATGTTAAAAAAGAAAAACAAAGCTGGGGGCATCACATTGCCTGATTTCAAGCTCTACTACAAAGCGGTGATCACCAAGACAGCATGGTACTGGCACAAAAACAGACACATGGACCAGTGGAACAGATTAGAGAGCCCAGATATGGACCCACAACTCTACGGTCAAATAATCTTTGACAAAGGAGGAAAAAATATCCAGTGGAAAAAAGACAGTCTCTTCAATAAATGGTGCTGGGAAAATTGGACAGCTATATGTACAAGAATGAAACTTGACCATTCTCTTACACCATAAACAAAGATCAACTCGAAATGGA
>JAPYYM010002298.1:0-12438 GCA_028534135.1 Potos flavus
GAGCCTGGCTTCCCCCTCTCCCTGCCTCTCTGCCCACTTGTGATCTCTTTCTGTCAAATAAACAAATAAAATCTTTTAAAAAAATCTTTTAAAAATGAAATGTAAAGTATCACATGATAAAGGTATTTACAAAACTTTCAGCTAAACAGATACGCATACTGTATCCTGTATACACATACTGTATCATATACACACGTGTATCCACCCATCTGTATATAACAAGTCACAATACAAATGCGTTTCTTCCAGGGAGCTTATGACAACAAAAGTTTGACATTTACTCATCTCGTTTCAGCCTAAACATTTCTAAGTTTAAAGCTTTGAGTTTGGGGCGCCTGGGTGGCTCAGTCTGTTAAGCATCTGCCTTCGGCTCAGGTCATGATCCCGGGGTCCTGGGATGGAGCCCCATGTTGTGCTCCCTGCTCAGTGGGGAGTCTGCTTCTCCCTCTCCCCCTGCCGCTCTGCCTACTTGTGCTCTCTGTCAAATAAATCGATAAAATCTTAAAAAAGAAACATCAACTCCCTGAATACAAAGAAACAAAACAACAAAAAAGGAGGTGTACTTCTTAAGAGTCAAAACATAGGACATAAAACCCACACCCCAAGCTTTAGTCACCCAAGACTATTCTTATCCCCACTAACAACCCCTCTTTCTCTATTATTTTTTTTAAAGATTTTATTTGACAGAGAGAGAAAGAGCGCGCATGTGCGCACAAGTAGGCAGGGCGGCAGAGGGAGAAGCAGCCTCCCTGCTGAGCAAGGAGCCCGATGTGGGGCTCGATCCCAGGACCCCGGGATCATGACCTGAGCTGAAAGCAGATACCCAACCAACTAAGCCACCCAAGTGCCTCTCCCCCGCCTCCCATCTTTCTCTTTTAAAAAATCTGCGGCTAACAAGTTTTATACTCTAGTTTCCAAGCCCACATCTGGAAATTGGCAGAGGAGGGAACATGGCCCCAGGGAGGCCCGACTAGCTAAACAAGAGGAAAGGAGGCTAAAAACACAGCAACACTCAAGTAGCAGTTTCCCTGCGGGGACACTTCATAAGTGGGAGTCGTCCTACCCTGTGGCCCTCAAGGGCCTTACAATGATCCTGAAAACATCCAAGGAAGGTTCAGTTACGTTCTATCTGATGTACCTGTATTAGAAAGACATCCATTCATAATGGCTAAAATGAAATGTTTTACTCCTTTAAAAGAAAGCTTCATGGAGCATCCCCTCAGGTGCTCCATTCTCCATAAGCTCGAGAATATCGGTGTGTGTGAACCATGGTGGCAATGAGCCGCGCTGGCTGACACATCCAGGTCCGCTAGAAGGATGAGACCTATTTGTTAATAGTGTTGCCATATAATCTGGGTTTCTAAAATACCGTATTCGTTTTGGCTATCTCAAAATTAGGTTTTTTTTTTTAATGTTCTAATCACATACCTTGATTATATGGCTGCTAAATAACTGAACCACTCTTAAAAGTAGTTGAGCCCATGACTCGGTGCACCTGAATTCAATTTACCTCATCTGTGGGCATTCGCCTGGTGAAAAAGCTGGCAGGGATGATGCCCAAGTAGGCGGCGGGTCTCTAAGCTACAATTTTCATGGTCTGTAATTCCCAGTGGCTTCAGTAACCATACCAGAAATGAACACCCTAAAATCGATCTTTACCAAATGCTACAGAAGTTCTTTGTAGCGAAGCAAACAGCAGCTTCCTAGTAAAAGTCGAGTCTTCCATATCCAGAATGAGCGAGGCAGTATTTAAGAAAAATTCTAGGGGCGCCGGGTGGCTCAGTAGGTTAAGCATCTGCCTTCGGCCCAGATCAAGATCCCAGGGTCCCGGAATCAAACCCCACACTGGGCTCCTTGCTCAGCAGGAGCCTTCTTCTCCCTCTGACTGCTGCTCCCCCGCTTGTTCTATCAAATAAATAAATAAAATCTCAAAAAAAAAAAAAAATTCTAGCTGGCTACGCTGAAGGCACCAAAAATGCAATTCAAGAACAGCCTCTGGCTTTGAACCACATTTCACTGGAGTGCGAACTGGATACACGTCGCTGATGCCAAGACAGCATTTTGGTTTGACACACCGACCACCACCACTGCCTCAGTCAGTCTCCCTACAGAAATCACCTTTATTACCTGGGATTGGACTTTCGGGGCAGGGGTAAGAAATGTCTGTTTCCTCCTCCATCCAACTCCGGCCCCACCACGCCCCCCACCCCTTCAGCAGCAACTGTCTCAATGCACAAGGGCAGCAAACACTTAGGAGATTTTTTGTTTTTTGCCTTCATTTTGGCCAACTAGTCAGCTAGGAACTAATAAGGTCTTTGCTAACCTATTACACTTGGGTTGGTTTTATCTCCTGCAGATAACTCGGCCCCTCTGGTCCCAACCAAGCGCCTGAAGCCCACGCCCCACCTGGTGGCTCCTGGGCAGCCGGCCACACACCCTACTCCCTGGGCCTGGGTGCCTCGCTGGTACTGACCGAGGCCCCTGCACCATGGTTTTTAGAGGTGGCAACGCCATTCCGGGTCTGAGCAGTTAAGGATCAAATCTATCATCATTACGTTCTGTCGGCAACAGGGAGAGCTGTTTCGCGGAGCGTGAAATCTGCCCGCCACGGGCTGCTATGCTCATCCTGCAGAGACCCTGAGAACGCCTGAACTGGCCTCACTTCTCATGACGGCTGCAACGCAAGAGGTGTGAGGGCATGAATTAAACAGCACGGGCCCCCAGAGTAAGAGCAGATGGAGGAAGCAGAAGAAATCAACGAAAGGATAAAAGCAGTAAACGTCACAGGGCTGCACAAGGTCCAGGTGGGGTACCGGGAAACAAACCTGCAGTGCTGGAGCCACACCGAAGGGGGCAGCCCTGCTCTTCTGACTTTTCTGGTGCTTGGGGCAGCCGCCTCACCCCTTCCGAGTCCCACTTCTCAGTCAGAAAACTCCGGCACGGGTTCCAGCTTAGAGACTGGAAAAGGCAGAAGACACTAACCTGAGGCCCAAGCAGTCCTACGGCGGCTGCGTCGTGACGGGGCCCGGGCGATGCAACAGTGAGAACGGCGTCCCCGCCCCCGAGAGGACTTGGGCTCAGGGGCCGTAGTGGCACGGCAGGTGCGCGGCGCGCGAAGAGACCAAGCCACCACCCTCTCCACCTCACAACACGATCATCTGCTTCTGGAGACCAGGCCTGTTGCTCAGCTTTCAGGCTCATCGTCTCTTCTTCGGGAGGCTTTCCTGCTTGTCTACCGGCAAATCCTTCTGTTACTCACAACTGGTGCAAAGGTTTGATGGCAGTTTACATTCTTTACTGTGAACATTACATTTTCCAGATTACCCAGGTTCTGACAGCCCTACGCCTTATAATAAGTACCTTTTACCAGTGGAAGGAATTACTCATTGGTTCTCAACCCACCAGTCAACTTAAGATTCACCAAGGACAACACCATAATCAGCCACCCACCTGGCCCTGAGCATGTTCAGAAAATCAGGTGTGTGGACCTCACAGTGCCTGCAGCTGGGTTCTCCCAAACACTGGCCACGTCTGGCGCTGTGACTATCCTGACAGTTACAGAAAATGGTCCACAAGTTTACATCTAACAGAAGAGAAAGGACATAATTTTCAGCCTCCTTCGGAACCTCACTCCCATATATTCCCGTTTCTTGACAAACCAAATCATTCAGTAGCGCCTCCGTACCCTGCACCTGGTGCTTTCAAGCTCAGGCCCATAACCCTCTCTCCTGTGAGATCCACTTAGGCAATCATCCAGTTTCTGCCCTCCCTGACTGGCCACACAGGCCTCCAATATGGCCCAGTACACTGCCTGGAAAACACGTGCTCCCACTTAACCTACGACCTCCCCCACCCCCCCCCGCAACGGCAGGGTCATATCATCTCTGAAGTCCCGGAGAGCATTCAAAATATGTATTTTTTAAATTATTTTTTAAGCAATTTCTACACCCAATGTGGGGCTCATAACCCCGAGGTCAAGAGTTGCATGCCCTGAGTGAGCCAGCCTGGTGCCCCTCAAAATGTATCTGTTGAATAAACTAATGAGCAAAAATGAAAAATAAGAAATCCATAAGCTGAGACTGTTCCACACCTCATAGAGCAGGTGGGAAGGACTCGGAGGGTGACAAAGACTCTCAGATGTGAAGCCAAGCACATGCTAACATTTGGCAACACTTCCCCAGCAACAGAGGAAAAAAAATACAAGTGAATTCTGAGTTTTCTGTAGAGGTGACTTCTCTTATTCTCCCCCCCCCCCCCCCGTATAAGATACATACATTTTCTAGGCTAAACTCGCCCATCCCTCAGTCCCTCCAAACAACTGTACCTTCGCGACAGCCCACACGGGTGGGTATCAAGGACATCTGCAATACATCACGCTTCCAAGAACAGGTTCTCAATCTTAGATTCAAACAAAAGACTGAACAGAGCACTGCGATGGAAGTTCAGGAGAGGACGCAGATTATTAAGGAAAAGAGTTAAAAAATCAGAGGAAAAAAAACTGGCTGGGCTAAAAATAGGCTGTCTTCCCAGTGCAAGAGACACTACATGATACAAAGAATGAATTACAACACACGTGGTTGGAACATCTTAGACCATGAACAAAAATGAGAAAAAAACCTTAACCTCCAGCGAAAGGTAAAAAGAAAACAAAACGAAGTTAGCTACAAAAGAAACAATGAAACTGATAAGACTGCTCATCTGTAACACAGATGCTAGACAACAGCAGATCAACATCCTCACTCTTTGAAGGAAAATTATTCTGACCTGGAATACAGTACCCAGGCAACCTACTATACAGGTATGCGGCAAAATAAAATCTTTTAGACATGGTGGGGCTTAGAAAATTTACAACCCAAAGACTTCTGCAAAACTAACACAAGGGTATACTCTCATATGACAGGAAATAAATCCAATAAAGATGGTGGGTACAAGCAAAAGTGTGAAACTTACAGTCAACATGCATTAACCAATATGACATTTTTAAAAATTATTGTTAAAAAAAAGACACTGTACCAAAATTTAAAACTCAGGTAAATAAAACGTGTAGGAGACGTGAAAAAGAAATTCACAGGAGATATACCAACAGCCATTAAACAAATGGAAACATTCTCACTACTATCCATGGAGGAAACGCCTTGATACAGGTAGTCTCATTCCCTGCTAATGAGCATGTAAACTGATAAAGCCTTTCTGGACAGCAAGTTGGCAATGTCAGCTAACATTTCAAATATGCACAGACTCTGAACCATCGATTCTAAAACTCGGATTCTGAAATTCTAAAGAAATGCCGCACACGTGCCCGAGGATTTAAATACTCGCCTATTCTACATAACAATGTAATGACAAAAACAACAAACCATAGAAATCAACTTTATCACGTCCATTAATAGGACTCCGCTAAGTAAAGGACTATACGTCCACCACACAGGACACTATGCTGCCACTGGAAAGCCACAGACGGGGGTTAAGGACACAAAATGTGTAAGCTTTGCAGAGAACGTTAAAAAACAATTTAGGAGCAAACTGCATATATGGGTTAGGCCTTTTCGCATAAAAACAGACATCTGTCCACGTGAGTGTAAGCGTGTTCAGAGCGTCAAAATAACGCTATAGCGTTCCCCCATGGTTTCTTCCGAGAGGAGAGTAAGAAAGCAGTTACGGTTATTCTTTTTTTTTCTCTTCCCCCCAAACATTTATTTGAGCACCTACCAATTTCAGGTCCTGGGAATACGGGGGTCGGGGGTCAAGAACCCAGAGTCCAGGGGCTGCACGAGGGCAGAAGCGTTTCTGCCTGGTTCGCGGCCGTGTCCCGGGCGGAGTGGGCACTCAGTGTTGTTCCCAATGATGCAGAGCAAGTGGCTTCTGCATCACCCCGATATAACACAACTTGGGGACGCGGAGCAGTAAAAGCGCCATGAAGGAGCTTAAGTGATCACCCAGGTGAAGTTCGTTCCCACTCCGAAAGTGCGCTCAGCTGCAGGAGCGAGGAGCCCTCGACCTCTCCGCCTCAAACCGAGCCAGAGGGCTCGACGGGGAGAAGCCCCTGCAGGAGTCCCGCGAGCCGGGATTTCACCCCGCTACCTGAGGGCGGATGGGGGAGGAAACCCGGGCAGTCCGGCGACACCGGGACGCTCAGCGCTCGCCGCGCGGGTGGCACAAAAGTCTCACAGAACCTCCGTGCCTTCCAGGGAGGAGGAAACGGGCTCAGGACCTGAGGATGGGGGGCCCGCCCGCGCACTCGGCGCCTCTCACCTCTCGGGGCGGCCGCCAGGGCCGGCGCCCGCAGCCTGCGACCCCACAGCAGCAACACCCGCAGCTCGCGCGCCATGTCCGTCCTCCCCAGCACCCGTGAAGCACGCTCGGCGGGGGCGGGGCGGGGCCTTCCTTGGACGCTGCGCGGTGACGTCACGCTGAGCGCAGGGCTGCCCGGCCCGCTGCCTGCGCCGGAGAGTGGGAGGGGGCCTGCCCCGCGCGCGCGCCGCCGGTCCGCGCGGGGACAGTCGGGCCTGGGGGCGGGCCCCCCCGTGACCTTGTGTCGCGTTGTCAAGGGCGACGGGCGGGGCGCGCGGGCCGCGGGGCACTCGTCCGCCAGCTGGGCCTCACTTCGCGCATCCCTAAAGTGGGGCTGACGTTCGCAGGTCCCGGGAGGGTGTGAAAAGGCGGCGCGCGGGCTGAGGCTGTGGACGTCCCCGGCCACTGGCCGGACCGAGGCGGGCGCAGAAGGGGAAGGGACGGACCTCAGGCTGGCGGTGTCCACTCCCTAGCACGAACCCGGGAGCCGCCCCCACCGGCGCGACCGGGCTTATTCCTTCCTTGTCTCGCGTCCTGCTGGAGGTGGGGCTGAGGTTGAGACCCACCACGCCTTTTAATTAAGAAAAAAACATTTTTTTAATTGAAGTATGGTTGACAAAGTTAGATTAGTTCTAGGTGTAGAACGTAGTGATTCAGCAGCGCTGCAGCTTGTGCTGCTCCCACCACCCTGGGTGTACACTGCTGCTGTGGGTCACCACGCCACACTGGTACCCAACTAGTGACTGCAGTCGCTGTGCTGTGCTGCTCCTGCCCCCGTCGACGCCCCTTGTCGCCCAGTGCTGCACCACGCAACGTGCAGGTTCTCTGACGCCGCCTGAAGCGAGGCCCTGGCGCCCCCTCCCCACCCTTAGATGATCCTGAGGCTCACTGGAGACTCGCTACTAGAGCAAAAAAACAGCAAAAACGGAGGTGCTTTAGATTTGACTGCAGCTACAAAGTCCAAGAGTCAGGAGAGGGTACACTGAGCTTAATGTGAGGAGGTGGGCGGACTCAGCTGGAAGAGCAGTTCTTTGACGTTGGAGGAAGAGTCCACCAGCCTCCTCACTGGCCCCCAAGGCACCTGAATCACACACTCCGCAGTCACCATCCTCTAGTGCCTCCCCCGCACACTTAAAATCAGTTCCGAACCCCTCCGCCTCCAGGCCCTGCACAACCTCACACCTGGCTCTCTCCTTCCCCCACACACTCCAGACACAGGGTGCCTGTACCAGGCCAAGCCAGTCCAGTGTGTCGCTGCAGCTGCTGGGGGGCGGGGGGGGGGGGGGGGGGGGGGGGGGGGGGGGGGGGGGGGGGGAGACACTGAGGGGTCTCAACTTCACCTTGCGTTGTTCACCCAGGAAATCCTCTCTTTCGTAAGAGCGGACACAGTGATCTATGGGGCAAGAGATCTAGGCTGGGGAGCCCTTTATTTCAGGAAGGAGAAGTGGTATTTGGCAAAGGGAAGAGGGAAACCTACACTCCACTTATGGGGGGCGTCTTGAGCTGCCTGGGTGGCTCCTTAGGTTGGTTGAGTGGCTGACTCGTGGTTTCCGCTCAGGTCCTGATCTTGGGGTTGGTTGTTTATTGTTTTGTTTTGTTTTTTTTAACAATCACATAAGGAAGCATTTATTTGAGGCTTAACATGGAATCATACAAATAAAATTTGTATAAACACAAATCCACATCGAGTCATAACACAGATAGCAAAAGACAAAGTAAAAACAAAGAAAACTAATTGGCAGCTATATACAGTTGGACACAGTTGTGTCTTGTACACTAGAATGTCTTTTACAAAATAATCATCTTAGATCAACAGAAGACCAATCTTCAATGTTGTCCTGCAAGATGGGTTAACTTTAGCAATCTCCTCCTGTTTTCTCCAATGTCCTCCTTTAATATGGCTGGTAATTGTTTTGGTGATTGCCACCCCCTCGAGAAGCCTTGCCGTAAGTGCTCTGTTGGCCACTGTAGTCTGCGTATCCCTGTCCGTATCCATAGTTCCCATAGTTCTACCCGGTATAATCATAGCCGCCATAGCCACTACAGTTTTGATCACCACCATAGGCACTATTGTAATTTCCATATCCTTGATCATAATAGTTATTAAATCCTTGGTTCCAGTTTTGGCCCTGACCTCGTCCACGACTCCCAGTACCACCTCGTCCACCAGCTGCAGCACCTCCTTTTTGTTGTTGCTGTTGCCGCCTATATACCTCTTTGGGTTGTGCAACTTCGATTTCACACTTCCCAGAACCAATTTGATGAGATCTGCTTTCTAACAATTTCTTTACTGGCTCTTCGTCTGTATATGTGATAAAACAAAATCCTCTTCTTTCATTTGTTTTTGTATCCGTGGGAAGTTCAATATTTTCAATCTCTCCAAAGGCTCCAAAATATTCTTTAATTTGTTCTTCAGAAGTATCTGGGCTCAATCCACCCACAAAAACCTTTTTGGGCGGTTCTTTCCCTTTTAAAGCTTTGGCCCTTTTGGGGTCTATCAATTTGCCATCCAGTTTATGTTCTTTCAGTTCCAAAACCGTATCAACACTAGCAGCATCTTTGAAAAGCACAAATCCAAATCCTCTTGATCTTCCAGTCACTGGATCTGTTTTAATTGTACAGTCTACAACTTCCCCAAATCGAGACAAATAGTCAGATCTTTCTTGCTTGTATCCCAGCTCAAGCCTCCAATAAACATTTTACCGTCATCCCGCTGATTCTTGCTCGCGTTGATCTTGGATCCCTCTGCGAATTCCTCTATGTTGCTGTACTCATTCATGTCCTCCGTGGTGGCGGAGATGTCGGCCGGGGGGTGCTGGCGCGCAGTCCGGGTAGCGGCAGCAGCGGCAGCAGCGGAGCATTGTATGGAGCTGGATTTAAAATGGCAGCGGAAGAGCTGATCTCGGGGTTGTGGGATCCAGGCCCGCATGGGCTCCATGCTTGTCCCCTCCCCCGCCCCCACCCCCGTGCTCTCTCTAAAATAAATAAATAAAACCTTTAAAAAATGATTACGATGGTAATCTTTATGTTATATATATTACCCTCTGGGAAGGAAGAACAAATGTGTCTTCCTTTATCTTCCTTTCTTTGTTCAAGGCACCAACTTCTGGGTGAGCTTCTCCCTGGAAAAGCTCGTGGCTATAGGGTACTTTTTGGCTTGGAAAGGGCCCAGGGATGATGGGATTTTCTCACAATTTCATAAACCTCTTATAAAGCACCTTAATTTTTTTTTTAAAGATTTTATTTATTTGACAGAGAGAGAGATTACAAGTAGGCAGAGAAGCAGGCAGAGAGAGAGGGGGAAGCAGGCTCCCCACTGAGCAGAGAGCCTGATGTGGGGCTCGATCCCAGGACCCCGAGATCACGACCTGAACTGAAGGCAGAGGCTTTAACCCACTGAGCCACCCAGGCGCCCCAAAGCACCTTAATTTTTGAACCTCAAAAAATAGGGATAGTAGGGCACCTGGCTGGCTCAGTCGGTGAAGCATGTGAGTCTTGATCTCGGGGTTGTAGGTTCAAGTACCATGTCGGGTGTAGAGATTATTGAAAATACATATATTTTGTAAAGTTGAAGCCCGGTATTGAGGAGAGACCAGGCAGTCCTGCAGACGCTGGCTGTTGTCCGAAAGCTAAGCTGTTACTGTTACTGCTGGTGTTCAGGCCTCAGGAGCAAGGGCACTGCCCTGGCCCCAGCCCCGGCCCCCAGCACACGCCGACCTGTGCAGAGCCCGTTTGGGACAAGGGCAGCTGCAGTTTGGAGGCTGTGACCACAGCTGCAAAGGCACTAATGCTCCCAGGCTCGCAGAGGCGCCAAAACGTTCAAGTTCGGAGAAGCACCTGGTGGCGTGGGTGCAAGGTTTTGTGTGATTCTTAAAGTCCTTGTCATCCTTTGCAGGACGTCGATGCCAACTCAGCATGGGTCAGAACGCAGAGACAGAGTATTTTGCTGATTCACTTGACACCCGTCTGGGGAGGCTCTGCCTGCTGGCAATCCCTTTCCCTGCTCAGCACGGCTTCCTGGTAGCCGCAGGGCCCTCTCCACGTCTGCTCCATGCCAGCGAGGTCCTGCCTTCCTTCAGGACTGGCCCTGTGCCTGGGTGCCAAGGGCCCCGACCCCAGCCAGAGGCCCAGTCCAGGTAGCATCCTGCGCAGCACCTGGCGTCAGGCCCAGCAGGGCGGCGGCTTTCGTGGAGTTCCCCTCCCCCCAAGACCGCGTCTCTGCAGGTATGAAGAGGGTTCCCTCCGTCAGGATTCTCTGGTCCGCTGGGGTATCCGGTATGTTCTCTGAAAGTGCCAACATCCCAGGCATGGGCCAGAGGGGGCCGTGGTCTCAGTGTCAGACGTCTTCTGAGTGGCAGGTGCCATGCGTGTGGTTCAGGAAACAGGAAGGACGGGCCTGACGCCAGCACCTGTTCCATGAGCAGGGCACTCCTCCTGCTTCTTTGGAAAAGAACTTTGTTTTGCTCACAATCTGCCTTTTCACAAATGCACTTCACAGGACATTTTCCTGTACCTCTTTGTCCCTCGGGTTCTGCCCTAGCTCCCGTCCCGTCCAGGGGACCTCAGCTGCCAGTGCTCGGGGACAGAAGGTACCAGTTCACAACAAATGCTGTGAAGGAGACCAAAGAACCACTTGACCAAAGCCCCTCTCCCTGCACCCACATTTATTGTGAACATTAAGACTAAGGCAGTTTCAGGGCGCCTGGCGGGCTCTGTCGGCAGAACATGTGCTTCTCAGGGTTGTGGGTTTGAGCCCCACTTTGGGTGTTGAGATTACTTAAAAAAAATCTTTAAGGAAAACAAAAAAGCCTAAGGCAATTTCAAGGTCAAGGTGGTTGTTCTTGGTCCCCTATGGCCTTGCTACTCCAAGTGGGGCCAGGCCTCACCTGGGAGCTT
Organism: Potos flavus; assembly: GCA_028534135.1. Classification (NCBI taxonomy): domain Eukaryota; kingdom Metazoa; phylum Chordata; class Mammalia; order Carnivora; family Procyonidae; genus Potos; species Potos flavus. Next base: position 11,188 of record JAPYYM010002298.1, read on the forward strand.
GTTTGAAACCTAGAAGCTCAGCGTGCCCACCCCCTGGCCCAGACCTACTAAATCGGGGAGTTGGCAAGAAGCCAGGGAAGCCCGGGTCAGAGCTGGGGAAGTCCCGTCCCGAGCACTGGCGGCGTCAGCGAGGATGCATGATCTCGAGCGCCGCGCTCTCCAGGGCCCTGACAAAGAGACATCTCCTCGTTCCCAGCACAAACCGGGGTCGGTGCTCCGGCTTCGAGCCCGGGCGCCACCTCGCACCTTCCTCCAGTGGCTGATCGTGTCTCTCGGGAGAGTTCTCCAAGGGCTGGGGTCCGTGCTCAGAATCCACTGGGTAGATGCTTGCTGAGTGAGCCAACTCGGTGCTCGGATAAGACCTGCATATCTTCCTGTCATCTAGAAGCAGCAGGTGGGCACCTGTTCTGCAGGGAAGGGGGCCTCCGCTAGGGGCCCGCTCATGTCCTTCCCGCCCTTTCTCACACTTGTGCACCTCTCCCACAAGAGAACCCCTTTTCCTTACCCAGGAAACCAGAGACCGGAACGCCAGCGTCTAGAGGCTTGGCAACAGCGAGAACTGGCTTCCCCGGAAGCTCAGAGGGTCCCCTGTGCTGCTGGCTGCGGAGGTCCAGCCCCAACAGGGGACACCCGTTCCGGCCGCTGAACACCGGGCAACTCCGGTTGCCTCCTGCGCAGACCCTGGCCTCCCTCAAGTCTGCTGCCTCTTTCTCTGCACCTGCCGACTTCGGTCTGGTCCCCAACACTCTCCCTCCCTGACCCCCCAGCCCCTACAGGCTCAACTCGTGGCAGCACGTGAAACAACCGTCCCTCTTCTGAGGCCCCCAAACCTGCCCCAGACATGAGGGGTCCTGGGTGGGGTGAGAGACGTAAGATGGGTCCCAGCGCAGGGAGCCCCGCACACCACCCTTCCCCACCCTTCCAAGGGTGTCCTCTCTGAGCATTTTCCTGAAGGACCACTGTCACCTGGAACATTCTCTAAATATCACTACCGGCCTTGAGGATCTTCGAGTCTGAACTTTGCTAATATGCCCATCTAGGACTGCTTGATAAACATCAGTTTCCAAGAGGCTTCCTTGGTGCTGGCCCAGAGCCCTGGGGTCCCAGGACCAGAGCATAAAGCCCATTTCAGTAACAGCCCTCTCCAGGCGCTGAACCGGGCACCGGGCACCACACCGAGGCAGGCCAAGTCCCGCTTAGTCCTGTGTAGGGTCCTGGTTACCGCTTACTATTGTCTGCGACGTTAGAGGG
>JAPYYM010002299.1:0-12438 GCA_028534135.1 Potos flavus
GCCTCTTCCAAAGTCTTGTTCCTAAATTTGTATTTGTAAATGTTAGTCCCACAAAACCTGCATGTGATCTTATATCTGTCAATAGAAATTTACTTAAATTTTTTGTTAAATTTGTATCTATTTGTTTTAATCAATTATATATTAAAAGTAATTATAAATGCAACTGAACCCGGGAATTTCTTTGTACACATAAAGCCTATAGTAACAGGAAATAAATAAAATCTGTAATTTAAATTAAAAAAAAAAGAACTTGAATAATTTAGGGTTAATATATTTTAGTGATTAGTAATCAAATTAATCACTATAGTTTTCAAAAACATGGCTCAGAGACTACTGAAATATATTTCTCTCATTATTAACCTATTAGATAAGCAATTCATTTTGTAACTTAGAGCAACAGAAATTTTTTCATTATAAATTAGGCTATCACCCTTAAATTAGTCACCCTTCACCTTAGCCTATGAATTCGAAAGGAGAATTAATTTCACCTAATTTTGATCCAATTTGAAATTTATAATGTGACTAAAGAACTGTTTCATCAAAATTTTGGGTCAAGTTAATTTGCCTTTAGCACAGTAATTGTTTCTTTTTGTGAAAAATTATATTAATAAACAAATAAAATTTTAAAAGGAAGATTTCATTATGATGGAATGACCAAGAGAAAGAAGTCATACCAGAACAGTTGACAGAGATATTTAACAGAGAGCAGGCCCCTTCCCTTCCACATGCTCCATGGTCATTCTTAGAATTCCTACCACTATCAAGGCTTCATAGAATATTCCCTAAGAAAGGGGATGTGTTGTGTGGCTGGGTGGCTCAGTTGGTTGAGCATCTGCCTTTGGCTCAGGTCATGATCCTGGGGTCCTGAGATCTAGTCCCACATTGGGCTTCCTGCTCAGTGGGGAGTCTGCTTCTGCTTCTGCCCTGCCCCCATCTCTCATGAATAAATAAATAAAATCTTAAAAAAAAAAAAAAAGGTGACGTGTTTTTGTAAAGCAGACATTACAGAGGAATGTTAAGACTATTTTTCTGGTATAATTTTATTTGTAGAAATGGGACATATGAAGTAGTGTTTTTGTTTCTTGCTCTTTCCTCATCTTTGAGGATTTTTAAACTGTATCAAGAGGAAAAAAAGATAAAATATTCCATTATGCTTTCCTTGCTTTCTGGAAATATTTGCTTATTTCTCTTCATATAGGATGAAAACAGATTTTAACTACTTGACAAACTTTGATAAAAGCATAAAATAATTGTGAGAAAATTATCTCACTCATTAGCATTTCAGTTGTAATCTTACAACATTTAAAATTTTGATATCTACAATTCTGATAGGCATGAAATAGGGAAAATGTTCGAATTACTAGGGCTACCAGAAATTATGGTAAGAGATCTTTCACTAGATGACTTCCATCACCCCATTCATAAAGCAAAAGGGCAACATGAGTTGTGTGTGTGTGTGTCTGTAAAAACTATAGCTTTAGAACTACTTAGATATTTCAAGTATGGGGAAATATTACTAGATCTAGAAATACCACTGACATATTCAAGATAGTAAGTATATTAAAAATACAAACAGTGAATATTTATCTCATTCTACCAAATAAGACATTCAAGAAATTTAACTGTCTTGGCTATAACTACACTTAATTTGTATTCTAAGCACTTGTATCATTGAGTGACCCTAACAATCACTTTAGTATCTCTTCTTATCTTTTCCCTGGGTTACCTGGTAAATTCTTTAGGGCTTATACCATGACAGGTTATGAAGAATATGGTAGAAATCTAGGCATTTTCCATCATTATTTGTGTACATATCACTTTGCAAGCACTAGATGATTGTGTTGCATGGAGTCTTCTGTCTTTCATTCATACACATCACTGTCACAGCCTCCTTGTCTTGCTAACAAGGTATGTGCAGTTTCATTGACCCTCTGTGCCATGGTCATACTGTTTTCTGCCATTCAGAAATTATTTCTGTTGCTCTCTGAGCTCTGCAGGAGCACATGAATATTCTAGAGGGCTTCTTCAGGCCCATTTGCCTAGATATCTACATAGATGTTTCTGAACCATGCTAAGGGAAGGAGAAAACATAGAGCCTTTCATTTCTTAGGATCTGGCTCAAAAAAGAGTATAGGATCATTCCACTCTCAAAGTTTATCAAGTCCACCTGGGGTGGGGGATGTTTCCCTTTTCTTGGATTTGGAAATTAAGGGTGGAAAATGGGGGAAGAGGGACTCTATCTGGCCCATTTGCAGGAATCTACCAGAGACTAAGAGCGCTTTTTCCCCTTTTTCTTCTGTCCACCCAATCTGGATATTCTTCATATAGTCAGTGGGACTCTCATTTATCTTGAATCTTTCCAAAATGCTTGTATTGTATTTGATGTTTGCTTTCAAAAATGAAAAATTTGACTCTTATTCTCTGCTTTCTGCTATAACAAAACTGCCTTGACACACTGGATGTCTCACGGTCTAGCTGCTGGAATGAGGGCAGGTCACAGAGCAAATTGGAAACATTAGAGGAGGAGGTGGAATGCATAAGTTATTATTACAAATATCATTCTGCCAAATGTATGTGTGTATATATTATAGGAAGTAAATATTTCATACTTTTATACTTTAAGTTCTTACTGAAAACATAACTGATATTCCTGGAAAGGTTATAAAATTGAAAGGAAATATTATCACAGTAGAAAATTTTCACAAATTGCACCTATTTCTGGTACAGATTATTTTTCCATTCAGGACAGCTTACTTATTCAACACAGATATGCTCATGCTGGGTAACGTTGAATCAACTGCCTCCTCAGCAATAAAAAAAAACATAAAACTGAAATTAAGATACTAGCCTATGAGTATTTTATTTATTAGTCAATATGATCTTAATAAATATGAGAAAGCAAGTTAGAGATGGATGTATACTAAAAAAATCTTAGAATGGTTCAGAATTACTTATCAGGAAATATACGTGTGTGCATTTTCATTGATACATGTTTCATTTATATCTTAGTCTTACGAAAACACCTTTCTTTACTAAAAAGAAAGAAGAAAGTCCTTCCCTATCTCCAATTTCATTTCCAATTCTTGACTGACATACACATTCCTTCCAGGAAGAAATATACAAAAGTGATTTTAAGTTATTTATGGTCAGGTGCTTTGGTTTATATTTTATCCCTACCCACAAAGGTTATCCACAAGGAATGTTCAACCTATATAAAATGAAAAAAAAAAAAATCAAAGACTATAGAGAAATGATTTAAAAAATGAAAAATGAAGATCAGTGTGATGTTTGAAATTAACCAGCAACTTGAAAAAGAAGGTATTAAGAAAGCTTTTTAGATGGATATAATATCCTACTTTAGTCTTAAGATGAGAATTCTCAAACTTCACCAAACTTATAAAAATTGTCTACCTCTGATTCTGTTCACCAATAAATTAGGGTCACCTCTCAGTACTATCTGAAATGTGAAAAGGAATCAAACTCAGGCAAAAAACAGATGTGTAGTGATGAAAAGTCATGGGAAGGACCTGAACAAATTCCTCTGATGAAGAGCTACTCAGAGAAATGCCAAAACAAAAAAACAAAACCTATATTCTAGAAAATTGTCCTCAAACAAGACTGATTTTGGGAAGCCTGGGTGGCTCAGTGGGTTAAAGCCTCTGCCTTCGGCTCAGGTCATGATCTCAGGGTCCTGGGATCAAGCCCCCCATCAGGCTCTCTGCTCAGCGGGGAGCCTGCTTCTCCCTCTCTCTCTCTGCCTGCCTTTCTGCCTACTTGTGATCTCTCTCTCTCTTCTGTCAAATAAATAAATAATCTTAAAAAAAAAAGACTGATTTCTTTTTTGTGAAATTAATATTTAAAAACTATGACACAATCTTTTTTTTCCATCAAAGTGTTAATCCTTTAAACATGAGTTTTGCATGCAACTGCGTATCAGGCTTCTATAGCTTGAGAAATGTCCCGCTTACATTCCCCTACCCAACTGTGGGCAACCAAGTCATTCACTCTTTTTTGGTTTTTGTTGTTGTTGTTGTTGTTGTTTTATTTTTTGCTTTGTTTCACTGCCAAAATTTAATCTAAAAAATGAAACATTATAATTCATTTATATTAGTTTAGCCACTATAGAAAAGAAATTTAAGTATCCTGAGTCTTTTTTTTTCTTTAAGAAACAGCCTTTAAATCCTTAAATTGTACATAAGGCAAAAATTAATCACAACTTTTTTCCCCTTCCTGTCAAAGAGAATGATATATTGGACTTGTTATGCACATTTGAAACATTTTTATTCAAACTCTCTAATACTACGTTATTCTTTCTAAGCATTAAAAGAACTTTCCACTGATCATTACTCATGAATTGATAATTCTATGCACCATAGATGTTAAATTGCATTTTAGGTAGTCTGTACCTAAGAGGTCCAATATGTTCACTCTTTACATGCAGTCCCCTCATTTAATTGGCCCCCTGAGAAAATGATTCTCTTAACCTTTATCTTTTTTCCCCACTCCCTGCATAATGCTAAAGCATAGAAATCCGCCTGGCAGCAGCTCTGTTAAGAGTGTACAACTTGGCTCTAAAGAGTATGTATAGCCTTTTATTGGTTGTCTCCCTTTGTGCTGGGCTGACACAAATTGCCTTCTAACATGAGCAGGATCAATTAAGCTGGTAACAGAATTGTGCAAGAACAATGAGACCTACCTCTACCATAATGCCAGAGCTTTCATCATACAGATCCTGTAACTCCACAAATGAATAAAGACACATATCCCCCATTAAAGTTCCTTGCTGCTAGGAGCTGGCTATGTTAGAGAAAGGGCTCATGGGAATGCACCATATATTCTCTTTGAAAATGAAAGTGCTGTCACCTCACTGTGATGAGGACAGTGAAAAGCAGCATGAGCAAGGACAGACAGAAAACAGAATAATAAAGACTCTGAAAGATAGGAAGAACACACTTTTGGCATACAAGCAGCTCTAGAATCTGAATTAAAATACCAGTCTGATTTTAACTTCACAAAAAAAGTATGTAAAATTTTTATTGCACCTATTTCTTAATGTAGGAAATGTTGAACTTGATCAAAGATTCATTAGTTGTCATTGGTGAAAAGAAGCAAAAGTAAGATTCCCAGAATTTATCCATAATTAAAGCACGATGAAAAACCAACTTTTATTTGCACATCAGATTTGATCCATCACTATATCTCTATGTTAGTTATTGAGAATGTTTATTTTATACTTTTTTTCATATTATGCAACTTCCGACATGACTGTGTACAGCTCTGAAGGTAAGATCTATCTCACAAGGAACTTAACTGTGTGGGGAAAAAATATCCAAAGTGCTATATATAATTTACTCTCTAGAAAATAGATTTGGCATTCCCATTTAACTTTCTCTGCAGAATCTCTCCAGCCTACCATATATGCCCATTCCATAGGGTTTATTTACCAACACATTTGAATCCTTTTCTCTAGTGTAGGTTGTAGGAGCTACTCCTCATACAAATATGGAGATTTAAAATTCAATTACCTTTGTTTTGCTACAGGTTATGTGATGATTAAAAACACAATTCCTATTAATAGGCTTCATATTCTATTGGTTTTATTATTTTGGAAAAAAAAGAATATAACTGACTTCAAATGCATTGTTATATCCTAAAAATGAAGGTTTTTCTAAGGAAAATAGATTACAAGTGAACAGCTAGTCAACAGCAAAGTCCAGGTAAGATATTCAATCATTCCTCATATAAGATAGCATGCATAGAATCATTGTTGATTTCAATAAAAATTATACCTTTGATAACTGGTCACAGTATCATTAATTTCAAAGAACTAAACATTTTAACACACGATTCTCTTTGTCTCCTAATATGAGTGTTAGCCAAGAAAGTCACCTCTGGAAGTGTTTTCAAGTATTTAGTTTCCTGGGGCACCTGGGTGGCTCATCACTTAAGCATCTGACTCTTGATTTTGTCTCAGGTCATGATCACAGGGCTGTGAGATCAAGCCAGGCAATGGGCTCTGCATTGGGCATGGAGCCTGCTTAAGATTCTCTCTCTTCCCTTCCCTCTGCTCTTCTCCCCTAACCTACACCTGTCTCCTTGCTCCCTTCTCAAACGAAAGAAAAAAAAAATTCAGTTTCCTGCCTAGGAAGTATCTGTTAAGAACAGCAGTGCTATAAGGTGGTAGAACTAACATCCATTTGAATAACCACATCCTATACTAGGCCCTGAAATCCTACTTCCCCAAAGACGTACAGCACAATTCAAAGAGAAGAGTATATTGGTTTGAATTCCTCACAAAGCAGGCACTAAGAAAGGCAGTCTATTTGGGGAATGATCTCAGCAAGCATTATGAGGGAGTGGGGAAGTGAACAACTAAGGAGGAAACAATAAACATGTATTAATAAGTTTGATCTTGTCCTAGCTAAATCTCAGGAATCCCAAGACTGGGGAGACATGCCTCAGAATTCTGCACAAAGAAATATTTCCTTGGGGTACCTCAGTGGCTCAGTCATTTAAGTGTTCACTCTTGATTTCAGATCAGGTCATGATCTCTGGGTGTTAAGATTAAGACCTGTGTCTGGGTCCACATTGGGCATGGAGCCTGCTTAAGATTCTCTTTCTCCCGGGCACCTGGATGGCTCAGTCAGTTAAGCGTCTGCTTGGGCTCAGGTCATGATCCCAGGGTCCTGTGTTTGAGTCCTGCATTGGGCTCCCTGCTCAGCAGGGAGCCTGCTTCTCCCTCCCCCGCTCCCCCTGCTTGTGCTCTCGCTCTTTCTGTCAAATAAATAAGTAAAATCTTTAAAAAAAAAAAAATTCTTTCTTTCCCTTTCCCCCTTCCCCCACAACACTTCTATACTCTCTCTTTCTAAAAAAAAAAGAAAGAAAAATATTTCCTTGACTCTAGTAGCAATTCTGATGTCTAAATAGAAACTCAAATAACTGATTGACTTCAACCATAGACAATGACCACTCCCTATTCAAGCGTACTTTGGTGACTCTGCTGCTTATCCTTAGGTCATTTTGAGCTATAATGCATCATTAACCATTCCACAAATGATTGGATTTACGTTGGGTCCACCCTGAGTCTAAGGTGGTAGAGATAGGAAGTGCAGATTATGCCAACCTTTCATTAGGAATGCATCAAAAAGTACGTAGGTATGAAACAGACATTATGAGGCTTCCCAGGAGAGGAGTTTTGAAATAGCAAGTACCTCAATTGACTATTCTAACCACAGAGGTTGATAATTTTTCTTCCATATGGAACCCATGATACAGGATGTGTGCACAGTCCCTCATGCTCTGAACAGTTTTTATAGCTCCTGATACAGTGCCTCATATTCTGTACCCAGAAACCACTCAGTAAATATTACAGACTGACTCATAGACACAGAAAATGCCAAGAAAAAGATGATGGGGTACATGGCAGGAAAATGCTGGCTCTAAGTGCCTACTCAAGTGAATCCACTGATTTGGCAGGTCATAACTAATTCTGCTGGCTTACATGACCATCCTAGAATAGAATATTATCAATCCAAACTGAAAATTCTACCTTTGTCAGCAGCGACCAGTCTCTTGCCAGATCACGCCCATCAAGTCCTAAGAACAAGCAACGAAAAGCTCCCCCCTCAAAAAAAACTACCAAAGGGACATAGATACCTTAAGCCCAAATATAGTCTTTATTTTTCAAGTCTCTTCAACACATCACTATAGATTGAACAAAATATCTAGGACTGTAGGCAAGTCTGATTCAGAACCCAATTTAGAAAAAAAGAAATTGTTACAAGTGAAATCCTCCTGGGCTACCAAGATTCTCACTATTTTTCATTGCAAACTTGTCAGAAAGCTTTGGGAAGAAAATAAAATTTTTAGTAGCTGTCAAAGGATTACCCGCACTTCTTTAATATTCCGTAGAGCCAAGGGTGCTACACAGCACATGCTTCAAATTATTTTAAAATTTTTTCTTTTTTGTGTGAAATTTTTAAAAAAATAGTTTTTGTTTATTTGTTTTTTGGTAAAACAGATTTGATTAGGATATAAACCCACAGATGTAGGATGTGCTTTTTTTCTGATGAGGTGATAATTTGTCATTTTTGTGGTATTTGTTTTAGCTAACAAGTAAGCAAATATCCCCTGATGTATCCTGTACAGTCTACCAGGTCAGGTGCTATGAATAGCTAAAGGAAGGAGTCCACACCCTTAAGGGACTTGAAAGCTAGAAGGAGAATAAGATGAATATGCAAATAAGATAGACTATAATGTTTCATAAGAAAGATATGAAGTGATATTCATAGGAATAGAGTGGTTGGCTGGATCATTAAAAGTGCATGGAAAAGATAGTATTTGAGATGGTCTCTAAAAACTAGGCAGTGTTTTAACAGGAGATGTTATGGGAGAAAAGGAAAAAAAGATCAAAAACAGGGCATGACTTAATAGTAATGATTTCTGTTTAGGAAAAGTATAGATAGGTATAGGAACATTGACCCGAAAAGAGAGATCATTACACACCTGTTGGAGAAGTTGTAATAATTTGAAAAGAAGATTCTAAAATTCACAGGAAGGGAGTAATGTAATTAGTTCTATATTGATTGGGTATATGAGAGATATTTAAGAAAAAAAGGCTGTCAGTTGCACCCTTGACATTCTCCAAAATTCATTTTCCATAGCTCTAAGTTATTTAAGAGGAACTCCTGGGCTCTCAAGATAAACCTAGGCACCCAGTCTGTGTACATTTCCAAGGTCATCTTCAGGGAAGTCTCAGTCCCCTGCTCTTAGTCCCAAAGATCCCTTGCTCATGATGAATACTGGAGAGATGGATATGTGATAAGTGGAAAGAAGGAAGAAAGGAAGAAAGAAAGGAAGGAAGAAAATTTTTCTCTCTCTTTCTCTCTGTCTCCACCACATAAAACAACTTTTTAAATAAGAAAGTTACTCTGACTCATTTAAAAGGAACTGAGCTAAGTGACATGCCTAAATGACCTAGTTATTAAATGACAGGATCAAGTCTATATTCTAATTTTTTGCCTATTTCTTTTCCCATTACACCAAACCTCACCTCTATGATTCTGTAGTGACATGTCCACATATATTCCCATGAATTCCAAATCTCTTAATGAAACCCAGATCTGTTCTCCAGTTACCTGTCCTATACATTTAGCACCTGGCTGAAGGCATCCCTTTAGATGCTCAGCAGGCAGGTGAAGCTCTCCAAGTTCACCACATAACTATCTCCTGAATAAACTCGACCTTCGCCTATCTCTTTTATAAGGAATCTCATGAAACAGAACCATATACATTATTCTGAACTTTTACCTCTTCTTTATCATATTTCATCAGTCACTGAGCCCTCATTCTTTAATATTTTCTCCATTCCTAGTGCTAACATCTTGGTTCTGATCTGCATTATCTCTTACTGTTAAAAAATAATAATCTATTATGATAAGCACAAGGGACCCTCAAACTCATCCTATGTCCTTTGACTATGTAAACCTTTTAATAATCTCTTCTTTGTTAGAAAACAAAGCAAATAACGGGCATCCAAATAACTACTTTGTATCATATTTTTATGTTACATTTGTTTACAGAAGATTTGTGTTTTGAATACATTTTAAGAAAGTGAATTAATAGAGAATTATTTCTTTTCTTACTAACTTTGAGTAAATTAATTTCAGTTTTGAGGGGAGGAGCGAAATGGTGGAGGAGTCAGAGACCTAAATTTCACTGGATCCCAGGAATTCAGCAAGATAGTTATCAAACCATTCTGAACACCTACAAACTCAACAGGAGATTGAAGAGAAGAATAGCAACAATTCTATCAACAGAAAAGCGACCACTTTCTGGAAGGTAGGAGGTACAGAGAAGTGAATCTGAGGCGATACACAGGAAGAAAGACCACGGGGGGAGGGGCTGGCTTCCAGCAAGTGACAGAGCAGTGGAGCACAAAATCAGAGCTTTTAGAAGTCTTATCCACTGAGGGACGTCCTTCCAGAAGCTAAGCAGGGGGTGGAGCCCTTGCGGGGACAGTGTGGTCTCATGTCCCTTGGGACAAAAAGACTGGAGGTGCCTGAGTGTGGCAAAGCTCCCAGATATCAGCGTGGGGAAGCCAGCTGCAAAGATGGAGCGAGGAGTGCACACTCAGCTCAGGGTCACCATAAACTGTGATCCTTGGCACAGCTGGGTCACTACTCTTCAAGCAGGGACCCCACAAGTGGCAGATCCAGGAGACTCACCTTCCTACTCTGGGGGAAATGGCGCAGGAGCACACTGCAGAAATCGGCTGGGTTTGGAGATGCCAAACGGTGTCGTGTGCCAGAGATAGAAGCACTAGATCACAGGCTCGGTGAGCACAGAGTGCGGCCAGAGACCAGGGAGACAGGATGGATTGATTGCTTTTCTCTGAGGGTGCACTGAGGAGAGTGGCCCCAGCTCTCGGCTCCTACGAGGCCCAAGATTGGGATGCCGCCATCTTCATTCTCCTCCTCCAAAGCTGTACGGAAAGCGTTCAGGGAACAAAAGCTACCGAAAGCAAACCCTAGCAAATTACTTAGCCCGGCCCCTGGCAAGGGCGGTGCAATTCCGCCTCGGGCAAAGATATTTGAGAATCAATCCAACAGGCCCCTTCCCCAGAAGATTAGCAAGAACATTCAGCCAAGACCAAGTTCACCAGTTAATGAGAACTGAAGAACTTCAGAGCTAGAGGAATACAGCACATAGAATTCATGGCTTCTTTCCTGATTCTTTAGTCTTTCAAAGTTAAATTTTTTTAATTTTATTTTTTTCTTATTCTATTTTTTTAATTTTTCCGCTTTCCTATTTTAACCTTTTTTAACTATTTTATCTTATCAATACCTTTTTAAAACTCTTTTTTAAATTTAAATTGTTATAGTCATATTCTATCCCTTCATTTTATTTAACCTTATTTTTTGTATACATAGAAGTTTCTTTCTTTAAAATTTTGGGATACAGTTTGTCCTAACATATCAAAATATACCCTAAATCTAGTGTATGGCTTTGTTCTAGTCTCCAGCCTGATCACATTCTCTCCCTTTTTTTTTCTTTTTCCCCAACTTCTCATTTATCAATTCCTTTTTTAAAATTATTTTTAATTTTCATCTTTACAGTCACATTCCATCCCTCTATCATGTTTACCCTTATTTTTGTATATATATAAGTTTTTCTTTCTTTAAAATTTTGGGAGGTAGTTTCTTCTAACAGATCAAAATACACCCAAAATCAAGTGTGTGGCTCTGTTCTATTCACTAGTCTAATCATATATATATAGATACATGGATATAAATATAGATTTTTTTTTTCCCTTTCTTCTTCTCCCAGTTTCGGATCAATTCTGATTTTTCTGGGGATGTTGTTATCCTTTTAGTATTTTGTTCTCTCATTCATCTATTCTTCTCTGGATAAAATGACAAGGCAGAAAAACTCACTTCAAAGAAAAAGAACAACAGGAAGTACCAACAGCTAGAGACCTAATCAATACAGACATTAGTAAGATGTCAGAACTAGAGTTCAGAACAATGATTATAAAGATGCTAGCTGGGCTTAAAAAAAAGCATAGAAGATACTAGAGAATCTCTTTCTGGAGAAATAAAAGAACTAAAAATCTAACCAAGTTGAAATCAAAAAAGCTATTAATGAGGTGCAATCAAAAATGCAGGCTCTTTCAGCTAGGATAAATGAGTCAGAAGAGAGAACTAGTGATGTAGAAGACTAAATGATGCAGAATACAGAAGCTGAGCAAAAGAGAGATAAACAACTGCTGGACCACAAGGGGAGAATTCAAGAGATAAGTGATACCATAAGATGAAACAATATTAGATTAATTGGGATCCCAGGAGAAGAAGAAAGAGTGAGGGGGCAGAAGGTATATTGGAGCATTTTATAGTAGAGAACTTTCCTAATTTGGGGAAGGGAACAAGCATCAAAATCCAGGAGGCACAGAGAACCCCCCTCAAAATCAATAAAAATAGGTCCACACCCCATCATCTAATAGTAAAACTTGCAAGTCTCACTAACAAAGAGAAAATCCTGAAAGCAGCTCGGGACAAGAGGTCTGTAAAATACAACAGTAGAAATATTAGATTGGCAGCAGACCTATCCATAGAGACCTGGCAGGCCAGAAAGGACTGGCATGATACATTCAGAGCACTAAATGAGAAAAATATGCAGCCAAGAATATTATATCTGGCTAGGCTGTCATTGAAAATAGGAGAGATAAAAAGCTTCCAGGACAAAAAACAAACAAACAAACAAACAAACAAAAAAAAACCTAAAAAAATTTGCAAACACCAAACCAGCTCTACAGGAAATATTGAAAGGGATCCTCTAAGTGAAGAGAAAGCCTGAAAGTAACATAGACCAGAAAGGAACAGAGACAATATACAGTATCAGTCACCTTATAGGCAATACAATGGCACTAAATTCATATCT
>JAPYYM010000023.1:0-17011 GCA_028534135.1 Potos flavus
CTGCGCGGTCTTGTTCCTAGGGTCAGGACGTGGCCCCTGCGTCAGAGAACCCACCCCTGCAGTTGGTCCGGTGGCTCTCTTGTGGAGACAAGCAAGGGGGCGGCAGGGTTCCTTTCTCCAAGGTCTTGTGGCAAAAGTGAAAGGAACAGTCGTTCCGTCGAGATCCCGAGTGCATCTGCCAAGTTCTCGCCTAAGGCAGGAAGATGTGCCTCGAGTTTGGTGTTCCCAGCGGACTTTCTGCGTGGTTGGAAGAATATGGTTTAGGCGCTGTCGACATGCTCCCCAATGGACGCGTCTGAAGCCTTCTGCCTGGAAGAGAACTAGCGGTTGGCCGAACGTTGCCATTTCCACCATCTCCCTTGCGGTGTCAGAGACCCGGCCCCTGGCCTACACTCCCACGCCTCTAGCTCCTACCGCCGCTGTATGGTAGCAGCAGCAATGGAGGGAGCGTGCCTTGCTCAGAGGTCTGGTCGCTCCCGTGGAATCCAGGGCGGTGTCCTCCTCATTCCTCAAGTGCACGCAAAAGCGCTAGTCTCTTCGGGAAGCAATGGGCCCCGTGATCGTTGTCGTTGTTTCCCACTCACCTCTTAGTCACTGGGAAGACCAGGGCCCGCCCGTGCTGCTCCACCATGGGCACCCCAGAACACTAAGAGAACACTGAGACAACACTGAGAGAACACCTCAGAGAACAATGGTTGTGGGCTGAACGCTGTGTCTCAGCAGTCTCGTTTCTACGCGCCTGGGACAGGGCACTTGCCCTAGACTCCCACTTAAATTTCAGCCATGCCCTCTCTGTTCGGGACACGACTAGGGAGTGTAGGGTTCCTTTCTCCAAGGACTGCATTCGACAGAACATGAAGGCCGGTGCATTGTCGTCGGACAAGTGCTTTGGCTGAGGCGAATATCTTCGGGGACACGGATGAGGCTCGACCTTTCCGGGCTCCTCCGAATTCTGTCTTTGCGCGAAGGGCTGGGTGACGCACCTTGACTTCAAAACGTGCAACCTCGTCGTCCTGTCCCTTGGACCTTGTCGTTCACGGTAAGGTCCGTGCTCCACAGACATGTTTCTTAGAGCTCAATGAGCGACGGCATCCTCCAGAGGCCACTGTTCCTTGAAAGCACTTCAGTCTCCGGGAGCAAGAGGTTCCCTCCGATGAAGCTGTGCGTGCGTGTCCCGCAGTCTCGTTCCTGGGGGAAGAAGTCAGGGGCTCTCTGCTTCGGCTAGATTGTATGAACGCGCGACGTCTTCTTCTTCGGAGAACCTCTGGTTGAGTGAAAGTTGCCTTCTCCTGCCATGCCTGCCCTAGCGTCAGCAATGGCACACCTTCCCTACACACTGTCCGGGGCAGCACACCTTCCCTAGACTATCACACGTAGGTCCGTGAGAGTGCCTATGCCCTCTGGAAAGAAGTGTTTTTGGAGCCGTTGACAACACTTTGCTTTGTCAGAGTCCTTCCTGCGGTGCTTCCCTCCTAGTTCCACCTCTAGCGTTGCCAAACGTCCCTTTTTGGGGAAGCAAGAGTTTCCTTGCTGCTTGCATTCCCATAGGTTTCCCTGTGAGCCGCCAGCCCCGGGCCCCTTCTTGCTGACGAATCGCAGGCACAGCGGCAGGCTTTCCCCTGCAAGCTGTCCGCTGTTCATCCCAAAGTCGCCTTCAGCACGGATGGGTGTCTGCACGCCAGGGACGAGGCGTCATCCGTAAAGCAGCACCCGCGTGCCCAGTACGGCTGCCGTTTTTTCGAGGCAAGAAGGCTGTGGAGCGTCCCTTGGTCCAAGGTCTTGGCCCAGTGCTTCACGAACGGCGGTCCCCCAGGAATCCCCATGGGCATGGGCAGAACTCTCCTGTGTTCAGGGTGCACGAGTATCCTGGAACGCTCTGCACCCAAACACACTTGTTTGTCTGCGGGATGGACTTCTTTCTCCGTGGAAAGCTTGGGACGCATGCTTCACGCCTGCCCACGGGCGGTCTGCAAGGCCTCTTCCGCACATGGACCCTGCTGTAGGCGCAAAACTGCCTGCTCCCCCGGGCTGGTTTCTACGCACTGGAGTCGTGCCTCCTTCCCTCGATGAGCCCATCATCTGTTTGATAGGGCTGCCGTCTCGTGGCAACAAGGAGGTACATCGAGAGTTCCTTTCTACGAATTCCTGTATCCCCTCCATTCACCGAGGGCGTGCGAAAACGTTTATGTGGACGATGCACGAAGTGCCTGCCACGCCGTGTTCAGCAACGTCCTGCTCCCGTGCAATCCATGGCGGTGTCCTCCTCATTCATCAAGTGCCCGTGAAAGCGCTTGTCTCTTCGGGAAACAACGGGCCCCCTGATCGCTGTCGTTGTTTCCCACTCGTAGTCACTGGGAAGACCAGGGCTCTCCCGTGCAGCCCCACCATGGGCACGCCAGAAGTTTGGGAGAACACTGAGACAACACTGAAAGAACACCTCAGAGAACACTGGCTGTGGGCTGAACGCTGTGTTCTCCTCAGTCTCATTTCCACGTGGCAGGGACAGGTCACCTGCCCTCGACTCCCACGTACCTCTTGGCTATAACTGCCCTCTTCGGGCATTTCAAGGAGTGCAGAGTTCCTTTCTCCAAGGACTGCATTAGAAAGAACTTGAAGGATGGGTTCATTGTCCTCTGTCAAGTGCTTTGCAGAGGCTAATCTCTTCGGGAACCTGGAGTAGACTTGACCTTTCTGGGCTCCTCCGACTTCTTTCTGGCAGGGAAGAGGTGGGGCACGCCACCCTGGCTCCAACACGTTCACCCTGAGGGTCCTCTCCCTTGGACCTCCCCTGAACGGCAAGGTTCGTGCTCCACAGGCATGTTTCTCAGAGCTCAATCTGCGTCGGCTTCCTAAAGAGGCGGCGGGCTCCTTGAAAGCACTTCCGACTCTGAGAGTGGCATTCTCTAGCGATTCATGCTGTAGTGATTCCTTGTATGCCGCGTTCCTGCACGGATTTCTTTCCCTGGTAACCTTGCGATTAATGCTTAACGGTTGCCACTGGGCCGTCCGGAAGGCGTCTGTGGGAGAATGGAACAATCGGCCCAAGATACATTTTCTTCTTGGGAGAAGCCTACCAATATGAACGTGCTTTTGTATCCCGAGAGTGACCGAGTCTTCTCACTCCTCGCCCGCCTGCCCATCCGACACCCCACCCCACACCGGGCAAGAAGTCCTTTGGGAGCAGAGCATTCAAGGAACTTCTCTCTTCCAGAAAACAGAAGCTACTCCAGATTCAATAGCGCAGCATCGAGGAAAGCGGCCTTGAGCGAATGTCCGAAAGCAGACCTTGGGTGAGAAACCCTCCACAGCCTTCTGGTTCCCGGAATTTGGCAGCCTAATCCACTGGCTGTGTGGGAGCCTGTGGACGGTGTGGTAGCCTGCCTACGGAGCTTGGCGTCTGCTGAACATTGCATTGCTGGCACTTCGTATTTTGTCCACATAGATATTTTCTCACGTCCTTGTGGAATCGCCAGGAAAGCGCCCTTTCTCTCACTTGAGAAACAAGACTTCAGAGAAAGGAGTTCTCGCTCTGACTTCTCATTGCCATGAAACAGCAGTCATATCAAATAGAAGATGCGGTCACAGCATGGTCAGTGTGCGGAAGAGGCCTTGCAGCCCACCCGCGGGCAGGGACAGAGCATGTATCCAAGCTTTCCGTGGAGTAAGAAGTCCGCGCGGGAACACGGCGTTTGGGGAATCTCGTGTTTCCTGAAGACAGAAGCCTTTTTGGCAACGCCAACGTGGGGTCAGGAGGAGACCACCGTTTCCAGAGCTCCAGGCATGGGTCCTTGGAGAGAGGAACTTCTCCCCTCCCGTCTGGCATCCTCGACGGTCCCGGGTACATCCACATGTGCGTGGCAGTCGAGGGATTGCACCCTGGACCCATATGGGGGAACAAGACTGCGTTGAAGGCAACGTTCAGCCAGCGATGAGGGTCTTTCGAGGCCGGAGCCTGCTCACGTGGACGTGTCCCTGCATCCGATCATGATCATCCGATCATCCGATCATGCCTTCATCTTCTCCCCTGGCAAGGAGTCTGTTGGGAGCACCAGGTCCCAGGAACTTCTCGCTTCCTGAAGCCAGAGGTGTTTTCAGAGTCACGTGTGTGATGACCAGGAAGTTGCTTTCCTCTCAGAAATGAGAACTTGAACAAAGGAACTCTTACGGTCTTCTTGGCGCCACATGATCTCAGCGATATCCAACATGAGCGTGATCGTCCGGGATAGAGCCCTGACCCTGGTGTACGAAACAAGATGGTGGACAAGGCAACATTCAGCCAACAACATTCCTTGGGGGAGAAGCTTTCGATCAGGTGGCGGTGGAAGCCACGGCAATGGGCCCTGTCCTTCTCGAAGACAAACAAGTCTGTGGGCCTGGAGAGCCTTCCAGGAAACCCTTGCACCCTGAAGATAGGAGAATTCTCCGATGCCCATGGGGAATCCTGAGGTAACCACGTTCATGGAGCACTGGCACAAGACCTTGGACCAAGGGACTCTCCACAGCCTTCTTGCTTCGAGAAGACGGCACACATTCCCGGCACACGGGTGGTGCTTTAGGTATGACGCCTCGTCCCTGGCACGCAGAAACGAATCCACGCATAAGGCAACTTTGGGAGGAACAGCGGACAGCCTCCAGGGGGAAGACTGCTGGTGTGCATGCGATTTGTCAACAGGAAGGGGCCCTGGGCTTGCCCCTGATAGGGAATCCTGTGGGAGAACACAACCTTCATCAAAACTCTTGCTTTCCAAGATAGGGGTGTTTTGCAATGCTGGTTGTCGAAGCCAGAGGGAAGCGCCACAGGAAGGGGTGTGACGAACGAAAGTGTGGGGACCGGCTCCTCTAACACTTCTTTTCCGAAGGCGTAGGCCCTCTCAATGACCTAGGTGTGATTGTCTAGGGAAGGTGTGCTGTCCCTGATGCTGTCTGGGGAAGGTGTGCCGTTCCTGACTCTAGGGAAGGAATCGCAGGAGAATGCAACTTTCACTGAACGAGTGGTTCTCCAAGGGACAAGGCATCACTCGTGCACAGGATCAAGCCAACGCAGAGAGCCTCTGGCTTCTTCCCCTGGGAACGAGCCTGCGGGCAATGCACGCACAACGTCCTCGGACGGAACCTCTTGCTCCTGGAGGCAGAAGGGTTTTCAAGGAGCCTGTCACCTCTTGAGGAAGCCGACGCAGTTTGAGCTCTGAGAAACCTCTACGGGGAGCACGGACCTTGCCGTGAATGACAAGGTCCAACGGGGAGGACCTTGGGGTTGCACGTGTTGGAGCCAAGGCGGCGTGCCCCACCTTCTCCCCCCCAGAAAGAAGTCGGAGGAGCCCATAAAGGTCTAGTCTCCTCCGGGTTCCCGAGTTCCAAAGCGCTTGTCAGAGGACAATGCACCTGGCCTTCACATTCTTCGAATGCAGTCTTTGGAGAAAAGAACTCTCCACTCCCTTGTCGTGTCCCAAAGAGGGTGGGCATAGCCAAGAGGTGCGTGGGAGTCGAGGGCAGGTGCCCTGTCCCTGCCGCATGGAAAGAAGACTGCGGAGAACACAGCGTTCAGCCCACAGTCAGTCTTCTCTGAGGCTGAAGCCTTCTATTGTGCCCGCGGTGGAGTAGCACGAGAGGGCCCTCGTCATCCCAGGGAGCAAGAGGCTTGTTATGAACAATAACAGCGATCAGGGGGCTTGTTGCTTCCTGAAGACAGAAGCACTTTCAGATGCACTTGTGGAATGAGAAAGACACCACCCTGGTGGTGTGAACGGGAGTGACCAAACCTCTGAGAAAGACACGCTCCCTCCATTCCTGCTGCTACCAGATAGCGGAGGTATAAGCCGGGGCATGGTAGTCTCGGGAAGGGGCCGCATCCCTGATGCCTCGAATGGAAATGGTGGAAAGCACAACGTTCAGCGAACGGCACATTCTCTTCGAGGCAGAAGACTTCAACGCTTCCGTTTGGAAACATTGTGACAGTACCCTAGCCCTATTCTTCCCACAAAGCGTGATGTCTGCTTGGAACCACACGTTTTCTTCTAGGGAGGAGCCTATTCACATGTACGTGTTTATGCATCAGGATAGTGCCCTAGTCTTCCCCCCCACATCTGAGCAAGAAGTCTGTTCAGAGCAGATTGTTCAAGGAACTTCTTGCTTCCTGAATAGACGCATTTCCTGATGCACTTGTACTGTGATGAGAAAAGCAGTGTTGAGTGAACTTCTGAAAGAAGATCTTCATTGGGGAAACCCTCCATACCCTCCTGTTTCCAGAAGACAGCAGCGAAATCAAGTAGATGAGTGGTAGTCTGGGGACGGCGCACTAGCTTGGCCACTGAGCATGAAGTCTGCTGTTCATTCCAGGAACTTCGTGCTTCTCAAGGTAGACATTTTCTCGCATCGTTGTAGAATCGCTGGGATACAGCCCTTAATGTCACTTGAGAAACAAGATCTCAGAGAAAGGAATTCTTCCTCACCCTTCTTGTTTCTATTAGATAGCTGCCATATGAAATATAAGATGCGGTCGTGTAGGGAAGGAGCCACGATGCTGATGCATAGAAACAACATTGGTGAAGAACGCAGGACTCACCGACAAGTTTCATTCTTCATAAGAGGACTTCTGGCATGTCTGAGTGGAAGCGCAAAGCATGTGTTCTACACTTGCCGCTGAGAACGAAGACTGTGTGGCAATGTGGCGTTCAAGGAAAATTTTGCTTCCTGAAGACAGAAGCCTTTTTCCAATGTCCATGTGAGATCATGAGGATACCACTGTTCTTGGAGTTCCAGGCACACGTGCTTGGAGAAAGTAACTCTCCACTCCCATCTGGCATCCAGAAGGGTCACAGCGACATCAAATATGTATGTGGCAGTCAAGGGATGGTGCCCTCTTCCCGGGGCCTGGAAACAAGACTGTGGACAATCCAACATACAGCCAACAAGTGTTCTTTGAACCTGAACCTGCTAACATGTATGAGTTCCTGCATCGCGATAGTGCCCTAATCCTCCCATTGGGCAAAGAGTCTGTTTGGAACACAAGGTACCAGGAACGTCTTGCTTTCTGAAGATAGAAGCATTTCCAGATGCACTTGTGCAGTGACGAGGGAAGAGGCATTGAGTGAACTTCCAAAACCAGACCTTGGGGGGAGGAACCCTCACACCCTTCTTCTGTGCAGAAGACGGCAGCAAAATCAAGTAGATGTGTGTAGTCTGGGGATGGTGTGCTATCCTCCCCACTCATCATGAAGTCTGCTGAACATGACGTTCCAGGAGCTTCGTGTTTCCTCAAGATAAACATTTTCTCACGCCCTTGTGAAATCACAGGGATACCACCGTTAATTTCACTTGAGACAAAAGACCTAGAGAAAGGAACTCTCTCTTCCCTTTCTCGTTTCCACAAGATTGCAGCCATATCAAATATAAGATGCGGTTGTCAAAGGAAGGAGCCACGACACGGATGTGTAGAAACCACACTGGTGCACAGTGTTCTGCCAACAAGTTTTGTCTACCGAGAAGCCTTCTCGCCCATCTGCATGGAAGCATGAGGCATGTGTCCTATATATGCCACTGGGAAAGAAGTCCATGGGGGAATACGGCGTTCGAGGAATCTCGTGCTTCCTGAGGACAGAAGCCTTTTTTCCAATGTCTGTGTGAAATCATGATGAGACCTCCTTTTGTGGACTCCAGGCATACATCCTTGGAGAAAGTACCCTCTGCTCCCATCTGACACCCAGAAGGGTCACAGTGACAATGAATATGTGTATGGCAGTCGAGAGGTGGTGCCCTGGCCCAATATGTGGAAACAAGACTGTGGAGAATGCAATGTTCAGCCAACAAGTGTTCTTTGAGGCAGGAGCCTGCTAACATGTACATGCTCCTACATCATGATAGTGCCCTAGTCTTCCCACTGGGCCGTCTGTTTGGTACACAAGGTTCCAGGAATTGTTGAATAGAAACAAATCGTGGGCAATATAACTTTCTGCAAACATCTGTTTATCCAAAGAAGAAGGCCACTATTTTGTGTGGGGTCCTGCCATGGTCAAAGCCCCTTGCTTCATCCTGAGAATGAAGCCCGAGACACATCCACTTGCCTGGACCTCTTACTTCCCTTATAAAAACTCTCCCAATGCACCTAGTGGAATCATCAGGTAACCACTGCATGTGGAACCCCGAGAAACCATTCTCTGGGGAAATTCAGCTTTTCTGGAACAGAAAAATTCTGCCAGGGACAAGGGCTTTGTGTTGCAGGTATGGAAGCGAAAGGAAGGTACCCTATCCTTCACCATGAGGATGAAGTCTCTGGAGAAAACACTGGTCATGTATATATGATTGCTTCCAGAGAAGAGAGGCCTGTTTGAACACATGCACCAAGGTCAGAGGAGCCCACCTTCGTTTACTCTATAATCCAGGTCTTGGAGAAAGGAAGCCTCCACCCCGTTTCTGTTTCAGGAGGAATAGCAGCGAAAACAAATATATGTGTGCCAGCCTAGGGAAAGGATACCCATTCATTGAGGTGTAGAAAGAAGCTTGTGCAGAATGCAACATTCAGCCAACCACAACTCCCTCTGGAGAGAAAACTAGCCTGTGTATGTTTAAGCAACAGAATGTGACCTTTCTTCCCACAGAGAAGAGAATCTGTGGGGAACGCAGCGCACAATGCATCTCCAACTCCCTGAAGCTAGGAGTGTTTCTCCAAGGCCAGTACGAGAGCATGAGCAAACTGCTGTGACAGCAGTTCTGAAAACAAGTCCTTGCAGAAAGTCACGCTCTTCTGTTTCCTTGCTTCAAGGAGCGAGCAGAGGTAACATATACAGTGTAGGTCTCCAAGGGAAGGCTCCTTGTCCCTGACAGAACAAGTCTGGGAGGAATGCAACATAAGGAAGAACTAAAACATTCCTACCAGAGAAACCTGTTAGCATGGAAGCCTTTCAGCAACAGGAAGGGGCCTGCATCCCCACAGAGGGAAATCTGTGGAGAACGCAACCTTCTGG
This sequence comes from Potos flavus, assembly GCA_028534135.1. Taxonomy (NCBI): domain Eukaryota; kingdom Metazoa; phylum Chordata; class Mammalia; order Carnivora; family Procyonidae; genus Potos; species Potos flavus. The sequence goes on from JAPYYM010000023.1 coordinate 8,961, forward strand.
GATCCTCTTGCTGATGCAAGAGAGTAGCATTGTGAAGGGGAGGTGTGTAATCAGGAGCAAACGGCCATGGGAATCCCTCTGATAAACCAGAGTGTGTGGAACTGAAGTCGCAAGTAATCCTTTCCAGAAGGTGGTGGTGGTATCAGATGCACATGTGGTTCTCTGGGGACAGTGCCCTGCCCCTGAGGCATACAAACAAATCTATGGAGAATATAACTTTCGTGAATGTCTGCTTCTCCAAGAGAGAAGGCGTCTATCCTGTGTGGGATCCTTGCATGGGCAAATAACCCTTGCTTCTCCTTGATAAACAATCCCATGGACACCATCACTTTCTAGGGACCTTGTGGTTCTCGAGGTACAAATGCTTTCAACTCAACTTATGGAATCATCCAAACATGATTTTAACCCTGAAAAAACAATGAGGGGAATGCCGGTTTCGTAGAAGAGCAAGATTACTCCACAGAGATTACGCCACAGAGATTTTTGAATTTCTGGCATATAAACGAGAAAAAATTACCCTACCCTTATCTTAGTGGATAAAGTCTGGGGAGATCATACCGTTTTCTATTCACCTGCTTACAGAGAAATCAGGCCTTTGTGAATGCACGTGTTGAGGAAGAGGAAACCACCATTTATTTACTCTAGGATTCAGTCCTTGGAGAAAGGAACCAATCACACCCCTCTCATTTCCAGAAGAGTACATGTACATGTGTAGGAGCCTAGAGAAGGGTGACTGGGTCCCATGCACAGGGAAATAAGATTGTGGAGAATGCAATATTTGGCTAACAACATGTTTTCTTCTAGGGAGAGTCCTTCAAAAAAGCATGTGTTGGTGCATCACCATAGCGCCTTGGGCTTCCAACTAGGTAAGATGTCTGTGTGGATCACAACGCTCAAGGTACTTCCTGCTTCCCCAAGATACAAAGCAGTATCAGATGCACATGTGGCCCTTTGGAAACGGCGCCCAATACCTTACATGTAGAAACAAATCTCTGGGGAATGCAAATTTCTGGGAACATCTGGTTCTTGAAGGGAGAAGGCCTCTATAAGGTGTAGGTCCTTCCCCAGGCAAGTAGTCCCAGCTTTCCCCTGAGGAAGAAGACCGTGGGCGCCACCACTTTCCAGGGACCTCTTGATCCCCAAAGGAGAAGTGCTTTCAATGCACATCGTGCAGTCATCAGGACACCAGAGCAGGTTGAACTCAGAAACCAGTCTGTGGGGAATGCAGATCTCTTGAAACAGCAAGGTTCCTCCAGGAAGAAGACTTTTGGGTTGCAGGCATGAAAGGGACAGGAAAATGCCCTACTCTTCACCCTGAGGACGACGTCTGTGGAGACCACAGTGTTCACATTTTCACTTGCTTCAGTGGAGAGAGGCCATTTCAAATGCGTGTGTCAAGTTTGGAGGAACCGTCTGATTATTTACTCTAGAATCTCGTCCTTGGAGAAAGGAAGCCTCCACGCCACTCTCATTTCTGGAAGAAGGGCAGCGATAACAAATATATGCTGGATGCCTAGAGAAGGGCTGCCTGGGCCCTGGTGTGTGGAAACAAGACTGTGAAGAACACGATGTTCAGCCAAGAACAGGCTTTCTTGTTCCCTTTAAGAAAGGGAGAAGCCTTTAGTAGGTGTTGAAGCTACACCGCAGTGCCCTAAGGGCTTCCCACTGAGCAAAAAGTCTCTGCAGAATACAATGTTCAAGGAACTTCCTGCTTCCCGAAGATGGTAGATGTTATCAGATGCACGTCAAATGTCTGGGAATGGAACCTTCTCCCTGATGTGTAGAGAAGAATCTCTGGGAAATGCAACTTTCCACGAATGACCAGTTCTCAAGGGAAAAGGTGTCTATCATGTTTGGGTCCCTGTCATGGCAAGTTCCCCTTGCTTCCCCATGAGAAAGGAGACATGGATACCACCACTTTCCAGGGACCTCTTGCTCCCTGAGGGAGAGCACTTTCAATGCACCTTGTGGTGTTATGAGGAAACCGCAGCAGTTTTCAGCTTGAGAATCGGGTCTGTGGGGAATTCAGATTTTGCAGAACAGCAAGATTCCTCCGGGAAGAAGTCTTTCGGAGTTGTGGGCATGAAAGCGACAGGAAAGTCCCCTACCCTTTACCCTGAGGACGAAGTCTGTGGAAAACACAGTGTTCACGTATTTGCTTGCTTCTGGAGGAGAGAGGCCTTTTTGAATGCACACATCGAGTTTGTAGGAACGCACTATTCATTTACTCTAGTATTCAGTCCTTATAAAAAGGAACCCTCCACGCTCCTCAGGTCTCCGGGGAAGAGCATCAATATCAAATATATGTGCAGCAGCCTATTGAAGGGCTACCCGGTCCCTGGTGTATGAAATAATCCTGTCGAGAACACAACGTTCAGACAACAGGAGAGTTTCTTCTGAGGAGAAGCCTTCTAACATACACGTGTTGAAGGATCACCACTGTGCCCTATGCTTTCCACTGAACAAGAAGTCAGTGTGGAACACAGTGCTCAAGGAACTTCCTACTTCTTGAGAACAGGAGTGCTTTCAAAAGCCCTGGTGTCATCATTGTGGAAAATTCATTCATTCCATGCTAGGAGCAAGGCCATGGGGAAAGGTACTCTCCACCCACTTCTCGTTGCTACAAGATAGCAGCGGAGTCAGATAGAGGTGCGTTTGTCTAGAGAAGGAGCCATGCAACTGAAAGGAGAAAGAAGCCTATGGAGAACATAACGTCCAGCCAACAAGTTCCTTCTAGGGAGAGTTTTTCTAGCCAGCCTGTGACTCAGCAAGAGGAATGTGCCCCCTCCTTCCTGCAGAGAAGCGAGTCTGTGGGGTACACGGATTGCAAGACATCGCCAGCTCTTGGGAGCCAGGAGCATTTCTCCAAGGCCTATTGGGAGCATGAGGAAACGGCCACTACAGCAGTTTGCAAACAAGTCCTTGCAGAAAGCCATGCTCCTCTGCTTTCTTGCTTTAAGGAGAAAGCAACAGTCTCAAGTATAGGGGTGATTGTCGAGGGAAGGCGCCTTGTCCCTGATGTGTAGAAGCAAGTCTGTTGAGAATGCAATGTTGAGAGGAATGACAGCATTCCTCTAGGAGAAACTTGCTCACGTTCAGAAGCAGGAATGGGCTCTAGGCCTGCTTCCCAAGCAAAGGGAAATCTGTGGAGAATACAACATTCTGGGATCCTCTTTCTCATCCAAGAGAGAAGTGTTTTGGAGGGGAGGTGTGGAATCAGGAGCAAACTGCTGGAAAATTCCCTCTGACAAATCAGAACTTGGGGACCGGAACTCTCAAGTAATCCTTCTTTGCAGAAGTTAGAGGCAGTATCTGATGCATGAGTGACAGTCTAGGGATGGTGTCTAGTACCTGATGTGTAGAAACAAATCTGTGGACAGTGTAACTTTCTGGCAAAATATGGTTCTCCAATGGAGAAGACCTCTGTCTTGTGTGGGGTCCTGCCATGGGCAAGTGCCCCTTGCTTCTCCCTGAGAACGAAGCCTGTGAAAACCACCACTTGCCAGGGATCTCTTGCTCCCTTAGGTAAAAGCTGTTCCAATGCACCTTGTGGAATCATCAGGTAACAGCTGCAGGTGGAACCCTGAGAAACCAGTCTGTAGGCAATGCAGCTTTTGTGAAACAGCAAGATTCCTCCAGGGAATCTTGGGTTTCGTGTTGCAGGCATGGAAGCAACAGGAAATTGTCCTACCCTCTCCATGAAGACAAAGTGGTCACATATTCACTCACTTCCAGAAGAGAGAGGCCTATTTGAACACACACGTCAAGGTCAGAGGAACCCACCATTCATTTACACTAGAATACAATACTTGGAGAAAGGAACCCACCACAACCCTCTCGTTTCCGGAGGAAGAGCAGCGATATCCAATATATGCATGGCAGACTATGGAAGGGATACCTGGTCATTGACGTGTGGAAACAAGCCTGTAGAGAATGCATTTTTCAGCCACTAAGAAGTTTCTTCTAGCGAGAGGCCTTCTAGTCCATCTGTGTTTGAGCAACAGGAATGTGCCCTCTCCTTCCCACAGAGAAGTGACTCCTTGGGGGACACAGCATGCAAGGCATCTCCAGCTTCCTGAAGCTAGGAGCATTATCCATGGTCCATGAGGGAGCACGAGCAAACCACCACGATGGCTGCTCTGCAAACAAGTCCTTCCAGAAAGGCACACTCTTCTGCTTCCTTGCTTCAAGGAGAGTGAAACGGTATCAAATACATGTGTGGTTGCCAAGGGAAGGCTCCTTGTGCTTGATGGGCAGAAGCAAGTCTGGAGAATGCAACATTGGGATGAACCACTGCATTCCTCCAGGGAGAAGCATGCTCACATGGATGCCTTCCCGCAACAGCAAGGGCCTGCTTCCACCACAGAGGGAAGTCTGTGGATAACACAGGGATCTGGGATCCTCTTGGTCTCCCAAGAGAGAAGGGTTTTGGATGGGAGATGTGGAATTAGGTGCAAATGGTCACGGAAATCCGTCCGACAAACCAGAATGTGGGGAACAGAACTCACAAGTAATCCTTTCTGGAAGGAGAGGTGATATCAGATGCCCATGTGGAGAGCTGGGGATGGTGCCCTGTCCCTGATGGATAGAAATCTATCAGTGGAGAACGCAACTTTAGGTGAAGGTCTGCTTCTCCAAGGGAGATAGACACAGATCTGTCCTGTGTGGAATTACTTGCATGGGCAAGTAACACTTGCCTTCACAAAGGCACCCTTCCCCTTCACAAGGAAGCCCGTGGACACCACCACTTTCTGGGGACTTCTTGGTCCTCAAGGTACAAACACTATCAACCCATCTTGTGGAATCATCCAGAAACCACTGCAGTTTTAACCGTGAGAAAACAGTGTGTGGGGAATGCCGCTTTTGAGGAAGAGTAAGATTCCTCCAGGGAGACATTTTTGGATTGCAGGTGTAAAAGCAAGAGGAAAATAACCTACCCTTATCCCAGAGGGTGAAGTCTGGGGAGAACACAGTGTTTTGTATTCGCTTGCTTACAGAGGAGTCAGGCCTTGTGAATGCACATGTTGAGAACAGAGGAAACCGCCATTGATTTACTCAAGGATCCAGTCATTGGAGAAAGGAGAAACCAACCACGCCCCTCTCATTTCTGGAGAAAGACAGCGATATCAAATATATGCGTGGTTGCCTAGGGAAGGGTGATCAGGTCCCATGTGTGGGGAAACAAGACTGTGGAAAATACAACTTTTGGCCAAGAACAGATTTTCCTCTGGGGAGAGGCCTTTGAAAACGCATGTGTTGAAGCATCACAGCACCCTAGGATCCCCACTGAGTAAGATGTCTGTATGGACCACAACGCTCAAGGTTAGGGGTTCCTGCTTCCCCAATATACAAGATGGTATCAGATGCATGCGTGGCCTTGTGGAAACGGTGCCCTGTCCCTTATGTGTAGAAACATCTGTGGGGAATGCAAATTTCCAGGAACATCTGGTTTTCCAACGGAGAAGGCCTCTATCGTTTTATTCCCCCCAAATACTTTTATTTTATTTTTTCAGTGTTACAAGATTCACCATTTATGTACCACACCCAGTACTCCATGCAATACGTGCCCTCCTCAATACCCACCACCAGGCTCGCCCATCCCCCACCCCTCCCCTCCAAAACCCTCAGTCCCTTGCTCTGAATTCACAGTCCCTCATGGTTCTTCACCCCTGCTATTTCCTCCAATTCATCCCTCCCTTCCCTCTCGCATTGTCCTCCATGTTTTTCCTTATGCTCCGAACGTAAGTGAGACCATATGATAATTGACTTTCTCCCACTAGATTTATTTCACTCAAAATAATCTCCTCCAGTCTGGTCTATGTTAAAATAAAAGTTGGGTATTCATCCTTTCTGATGGAGGCATAATATTCCACTGTATATATGGACCATATCTTCTTGATCCATTCATCTGTTGAAGGGCATCTTGGCTCTTTCCACAGTTTGGTGATTGGGGCCATTGCTATGAACATTGGGGTACATATGGCCCTTCTTTGTACTGCATCTGCATCTTTGGGGAAAATACCCAGTAGTACAATGGCAGGGTCATAGGGTAACTCTATTTTTAATTTCTTGAGGAATCTCTACACTGTTTCCAAAGTGGCTGCACCGACTTGCATTCCCACCAATAGTGGAAGAGGGGTCCCCTTTCTCCACATCCTCTCCAACATTTGTTGTTTACTGTCTTGTTGATTTTGTCCATTCTAACTGGTGTAAGGTGGTATCTCAGTGTGGTTTTGATTTGAATCTCCATGATGGCTAATGATGAACATTTTTTCATGTGTCTATTAGCCATTTGTATGTCTTCTTTGGAGAAGTGTCTGTTCATGTCTTCTGCCTATTTTTGACGTGATTATCTGTTTTTTGAGTGTTCAGTTTGAGTGTTGTGTATGAGTTCTTTATAGATCTTAGATATCAGACCTTTGTCTGTAGTGTTATTTGTGAATATTTTCTCCCATTCCGTAGGTTGTTTTGTTGACTGTTTCCTTAGCTGTGCAAGAGCTTTTTATCTTGATGAAGTCCCAAAAGTTCATTGTCACTTTTGTTTCCTTTGTCTTCGGAGACATGTCCTGAAAGAATTTGCTGTGGCTGATGTCGAAGAGGTTACTGCCTATGTTCTTCTCTAGGATTTTGATAGATTCCTGCCTCACGTTGAGGTCTTTTATCCTTTCGAGTTGATCTTTGTGTATGCTATAAGAGAATGGTCAAGTGTCATTCTCTATATATAGCTGTCCAATTTTCCCAGCACCATTTATTGAAGAGACTGTCTTTTTGCCACTGGATATGTTTTCCTGCTTTTTCAAAGATTATTTGACCGTAGAGTTGTGGGTCCATATCTGGGCTCTCTACTCTGTTCCACTGGTCTGTTTTTTTGCCAATACCATGCTGTCTTGGTGATCACCACTTTGTAGTAAAGCTCGAAATCAGGAAATGTGATACCTCCAGGTTTGTTTTTCTTTTTAAACACTCCCTTAGCAATTCAGGGTCTTTTCTGGTTCCAAGCAAATTTTAGGATTGTTTGTTCCAACCCGTTGAAAAATGCCGGTGGAATTTTGATCGGGACGGCAGTGAAAGTATAGATAGCTCTGGGCAGTATGGACATTTTCACAATGTTTATTCTTCCGATCCATGAGCATGGAATGCTTTTCCACCTTTTTGTGTCTTCTTCAATTTCTTTCATGAGCGTTCTGTAGTTCCTCGAGTACAGATCGTTTACATCTTCTGATTTATTCGCAGGTATCTTATAGTTCTTGGCGCTATTATAAGAGGAATCGATTCTCTAATTTCGCTTTCCATATTTTCATTGTTAGTGTATAGGAAAGCAACTGATTTCTGTGCATGGATTTTGTATGCTGCCACATTACTGAATTGCTGTATGAGTTCCAGTAGTTTGAGGGTGGAGTCTTTTGAATTTTCCATATAAAGGATCATGTCATCTGCAAAGAGAGAGAGTTTGACTTCTTTGCCAATTTGAATACATCTTATTTCTTTTTGTTGTCTGATTGCTGTCGCTGGGACTTCTAGCACTATGTTGAACAAGAGTGACGAGAGTGGGCAACCTTGTCGTGTTCCTGATCTCAAAGGGAAGTCTGTCAGGCTTTCCCCCATTGAGAATGATATTTGCGGTGAATTTTTTATAGATAGATTTTATGAAGTTTTTGAAAGTTCCTTCTATGCTTATACTTTGGAGAGTTTTAATCAGGACCGATGCTGAATTGTGTCTAATGCTTTTTCTGCACCAATCGAGAGGACCATGTGGTTCTTCTCTCTTCTCTTACTGATTTGGTCTATCACATTGATTTGCGAATGTTGAACCACACTTGCATCCCAGGGATAAATCCCACCTGGTTCTGATGAATAATCTTTTTAATGTGCTGCTGTATTCTATTAGCTAGGATCTTGTTGAGAATCTTGGCATCCATATTCATCAGGGATACTGGTCTGAAATTCTCCTTTTTGATGGGGTCTTTGCCTGGTTTGGGGATCAGGGTGATGCTGGCTTCATAGAAAGAGTCTGGAAGTTTTCCTTCTGTTTCTATTTTTTGAAACAGTTT
>JAPYYM010000023.1:17511-49511 GCA_028534135.1 Potos flavus
AAAGAAAGAAGGAAAAAAAAAAAAAAGAGATCCCAGCCAGAATGGACCCCAAAATAACATTTATAAGGTATATAAAAAAACACGAAAAAACATAAAGACCGACGAAAGTATATGGCAAGAAATAAAAGAACCTAGTCAGAATGAACCTCACGAATAAGGTTTATATAATACCAGAACAAAAGTAGATACATAGAAATACTGACAGACAGATAAGATGAGAGAGTGTTTATAACTCTTCCATATGTTGTATTAAGCCTCTAGGTTTAATGTTAAGTAGTTTTAAAAAAAATTTTAAAAAATTAAAATAAAACAAAAAAACAAAAAAGAAACCAAGAAACATGAGAATGAGTGAAGAAAAAGAAAAAGAGAGAAGAAAAAAGAAAAAAAAACCTTGTATCTATGAAATATACTTGTTCTGGGGTATTATTGGGAGCTTAATATATTGATTTCCCCTACTGTAGGGGTTTTATATTTTTATGGGGGCCCTGTGGTTATAGTCTTCTTGTTTTTGGGTTGTTCTGGGGGAGGGGCCTGTTGCGTTGTTTTCCAGTCAATCTTGCTTGGGTTGAGTCGCCCTGCCCCCCAATCGAGGGGCTGGGCTCTGTGGAAAACAGTTTTTCAGGCTTCTGCTCTCTGGAGGTTTTCGCTCTTTTGCTGTTTTTTCGCCTTTTCAGAGAGTCCGAGCAAGGAGTCTGCCCGTCCCCAGACCTCTGCGTCACAGAGAAGTCTCGGTCTGCTCCCCTCTGCGAACACCGTTCTCACCGCAGCCCGCCACAGGCGGTGGGCACCCCAGCCACCGTCCCAGTGACCCCGAGAGGCCCTCAGTAGCCTCTGCACCCTCGCGCGACCAAAGCCGCGAGGTAGGAGACTGGTTTCTGGTGGCTGCCCGCGCCGTGGCTGCTGTCCGGGCTCCCGGTCCGCGCGGGTGCGCTCAGATTCCTGCCCCAAGCGGCCGCGTTCTTTCCGGCCTCTGAGCGGAGGGCGCCTCCGGTTCTCTCCCCCTCGCGCGGGGCACAGGGCGTGAGCCGACGGCGTTAACGCAGGCGGAGAACACAGCGCTCGTCCCGCCCGCCGCTGTTTGTGTCTGGAGGTCCCGTCGCCGCACTCTGGCAGCCTCCAGGCCGAGCAGCAGATTTCTAAAAGTTCTGATTTTGTGCTCCGCGGCTGTGCGGCTTGCCGGGAGCCGGCCCCTCCCACCGCGGTCTGTTTTCCCGTCGCTTCGGATTCACTTTTCCGCAAGTCCTACCTTCCGGAAAGTGGTCGATCCTCTGTTCTTAGAGTTGCTGTTCTTCTTCTCTTCTATCTCCTGCTAAGTTTTAGTTGTTTAAAGTCAATATTTCATATATTTAACTACAAATTACCTAACGCTCTTGGATGCTTATCAGTAAATGTCTTTTTTTGTTTGTTTGTTTAGCAGGGTAAAGAAAGTTAAACATGGTCCAATTTATTTTCAGAGATACTGAATCATGTTCTTTGGACACACTTATCTATGCTCCAATTAGACAGGCAATGATTTGTACATTGAGAACTTGATCAATTTGAATTAACTGGGGATGTGAATGTTCTACTCCTATGTCTTTCTTTTGCCTTCTTTTCTAAAGTAAAAAAAGAAAAAGAAATTTTATGACTTCTATACATCATAAGGATGTATAAGTTTAGTGGAATATCTTCATTGCTTATGACTGAACTTAATTCTATAAGTGAAAAAGAATACTTAATATTTTGGGAATATAATTTCCCACTCACTTAGTAAATTACTTCTCCCAGTGAAGTCAGCATCTACTTATTCATCAAATACTTATGTCTATGATTTGTTAATCACTATATATATATATATACATACATATACACACACACACACACACACACACACACACATGTCTATCTATCTGTCTGTCTATCTGTCTATATCTATATCATCTATCTATCATCACAATGAATGTTATTGATAAGGAACTTAGTGTACAGATTAAATCTTGCACAATTGTGAAAGATCTATGGAGGTTAAGATCTGGAAAAATAACTGATGGATCTTTTTCATGTCAATCGGAGAATCCAGTCTCTTTCAGCTACCAGAATGGAAGAGGGAAACTCAGGGGCAAGTCGATGGGGAGCTATTGACCTCTGTAGCTGCCACTTCTGTGAGTCACGGTCCTGGTGGTGGTCCTAGTTTTGCTATGATGAACTGGGTTGGCAGTTAGAAAGAAGAGCTAGAAGGGCAGAGGAGAATGACAGCTAGAAACTTGACAGGCATCTTTAAATTTGTTCATCACAATATCTGAAGAGATATGGTGTTGAAAGTAATGGTAGCTACTTCACTTTGCCCACCAAGTCTATCTTAAAGTCCATTGTTCATTAATTCTGACCAGGAACCATACATGAACCAATTTAATTAAGAATTATTTTACATGTGAGACAAAAAAAATTATCTTCACTAAGCAAGTTAATAGTTGTTGTTGTTGTTTTTAATTACTCATATTTTAGATTGGGTTTCCCAGAAGTACTTTCTAGGAGCAAGATTTGAGAGTGATTTGCTAAGAGTATTTATAGGAGAGGCACCTGGGTGTCTCAGTGGGTAAAGTATCCAACTCTTGATTTCAGCTCAGGCCATGATCTCAGGGTTGTGGGATCCAGACCTACATCAGTCTCCACAGTCAGTGGGGAGTCTGCTTGTTCTTCCTCTGCTCCTGCCTTCTGTTCTCCCTGCTACTGTTCTCTCTGTCTCTCTCAAATGAGTAAATAAAATAAAATAAAAGAGAGGGAGAGAGAGAGAGAGAGAGAGAGAATTGTTCACAGGAAAACCTGATAAAAAAGTAGAAAAAGAGAGTGGAGAAGAGAAAGAAGTCACTAAGGTATGTGATATCACACTAAATTCCATAGTGGACGACATTGACACACCCTGGAGTCCAGATCTGAAGAAAGTGTAGGTCATTTCTTCAATTCCAACCAGGGGCAAAGGAACTGGGATATTTATATCTCTATCTCAATCAGATTTTGTTAAGGGATGCTGGCATAAGGGATTAATATACAAGCTTTCTACATTTACATAAATTTAGGAAAAATGCACTGAAAGTTTGAAATAGTCCTATAACAAAGAGAGACACAGATGTTGCTATTGATACTGAAAGCATAGAGGAGGGCAGGTGCATAAAATTAAAAAGGGATCCATGGGCGAATGGACAGAGGATGTTCTATACAACTGACTCTAATCCTAAGAAATATATCTGCCACTTTATAAATATAAAAACATGAAGTATACTTACATAAGGGCAAATAGAAGGCAGAAATAAAAAGGGAGGGAGAAGTATTATTTTATTTATCTAAAAAATCAAAAATTTTAAACATTTCTAAAATGTTTTTTAATATAGCTATATTTAAAAAAAAAAGTAAAGAGAAAAGAATGGAGATCTGGGCGAGATGGTGCCAACTTTTCTCAGATGTTGTTGAACAGACTTCAGAAGTCCAAGTGAAGAAATATGCTACACTAGCTACACAATACTCCAGTCAGTCTACATACGCTGTTAGAGCTTCAATTATGATAACAGAACAGTGGCTATTGATGGGTCTCTTAGCACCTGAATATACACACATCTTCACATAATTAGATCTGGTACTCCAATTATTTGATTGGTTATCACAGGTCTTTGAGGGAAAGGGGAAAAAAAGTCTAAATGAGATCCTTGGCTGTCCCATTTGCCATTCATTGAGAGTAAAGCTATCTTGTTGGTTGGCCATGATTATTGTAGGAGAAAACATTCTACTGGTCTAGGATAATGCATTGAAAAACAGACAAAAATCTAATCATACTAATAGATTGAATGTGAAAGTGGAATTGATACTTTCATGAAGTATATTTGAATTTTTTGAGGACTGATTTTATAATTGCTATTCTCATATTCTCAAGTAACTTGTGATGTCAGATTTCTAAAAAAAAATGTAAAATTTCTGTGATACAGTCAAAAAAGATTTTTACAGCATGATAGACCATGGTTTTAATGAAAGTATAGATATTCTACTTTAGGAAGAGAAATTGATATATTTTAAGTACCTTTTGAGATAAGTAGGACTGCCCTAGAAGAGAAAATATAAACACACAAGCATACTTACACTATACATACTATACAATGAAATACCTTATCTCATTAAAAACATTTCACTGGTAAATGTTTTTAAAAGGTGTGAACTCAGAGCAACAGACTGAGGGTTTTGGAGGGAGGGAGGTGGAGGGATGGGTGAGCCTGGTGGTGGGTATTGAGGAGGGCACGTATTGCATGGAGCTCTGGGTGTGGTACATAAACAATGAATCTTGGAACACTGAAAAAATAGAATAAAAATATTTGGGGGAAAATAGGTATATATAAGACAAAATCTACAAAAGGCAACATGTTAGTCATCAGACAAATGAGATCTATGATCAATATCTAAGTGAGTTCCTACTGATGTGAAGTTTGTATGCAGAAAATGTAGGTGTATGACCTCTGTAGAAGCAGAGGCATGTATATGCCTATATTCTGTATTGGTTTGATATGATTTCAAATCCACCTATTAAGCATAGTTGTTGTAAGCCACTTTTTTATGACAAAGACAAAAAAAATTATCTAAGGACTAAGCAGGTTGTGTCAGGATGTCATCATCTCATCTGTTCTCACCAGTGAGAACTCAGTAGTCACCCTCTGAGGGGGCCTTCTGGGGACATACCAATAAAAAACATATGAAGAAGCAACTATGCCAAGGGACCATGTAGGCTGTAAATATCAAGAGTTTGTGATGACTATCCGAGTGTTTGGTCAGACCAAGGATACATTTTGCTTATTGAAAAACCTCTCTGAGGACCTTGGATAATTAGCTCCTGTCAAATGAAGGCAACTTTTTTACCAGCAATGGCAAAAGCCTTTCAGTGGTCCCTTGAAGATCATCTTACCCATCAACACCAGTAGCCTTGTTTTGTTAATGTTCTCTAGCAATGTGCTCTAGCTAAAGGGGACTTTTCCTTCTGCACTGGTAGCTGGATGTCAGCTCTTGGTTGACTAAGCCATCTCTCCTGAGCTCCAACTTTTATAAAGGTACACCTCAACTAAATTTGGACACTATTCCTTTCCTCTCTCCTTCCCTGGAACAATAGTATGATTACTCTATCATTGGTTTGGAACACGATCTTTCTTTATTTGCTTACTGAGACACATTATTCTGCATGCTCTAGACTTGTAAATTCCCACAGGGAACCTGTGTTAAATAAATTGCCAACAAAGATAAACTCAGTCTCTGGGCATAATTTTGTCTCCAAAACAAAACAGCACCTGAAAGTGAATAGCCAAAATTTATTTACATACCTTGGAGAAATATATGTCTTAGTGTGTTTGGGCTAACATAAATGAATTCCACAGAGTTCATGGCTTATAAACAACAGAAATTTATTTTTCAGATCTAGAGACTGAGAAGCCCAATAGCAACATTCTGGCAGATTAAGTGTCTGTAAGGTCTGGCTTCTTCTTTTATAGAAAGCCATCTTCCTGCTGTGCTCTCCTATGATGAAGAGGCAAGGGTACTATCTGGGGTTTCTTTCAATGGGGTGCTAACCCCATTCATGAGAACTCCACTCTCGTGACCTAACATCTCTCAAAGCCCCACCTTCAAAGCCATCGCATAGGTGACTAGGTTTCAACATAGGAATTTTGGGAAGAGGCAAACAGTCTATAACAATATATAAATATGTTATAATTATTAAGGGATATATTATTGCTCTTTAATGGCACATATTTTAAGAAGTTTCAAGTAAGTTAGATTAATGTAATTTACCTTGAAACAGTTCATTGGTTTGCTGGGGTTTTAAAAATGATATTTAATTTTGTGGAAAATAAATAAGATATCTAAATTTTCTAAGGATTTACCAACATGTTAGTAAATCTGGTAGTAAATCTATGATTATATGTCAAAGTTTTTACATTTGGATACAGTGAAACATTTAGAAAACCACTGCAAATTTAATTATTTCATTTAAGGAGGAAGAGAATTTCTTTTAGAATGTGTACATTGAATATGTGTACATATATTCTTCTATGAATATGTGTACATATTCATGGATATGAATATCCATGATTTACATATACTATTTTCACTAAATGTTCATTAGAATTAGTTCTTACTCATTATAGCCAAGAAGATATGATACAAAGTTTCAAGTTATGTTTCTTTCATGTTGAAGGCAGAGTTTGAGATTATTTTAATCAGAATCTTGATTTGGGACATTTTCATGTAAAAAAATTCCTTGATTATTCATGAATTCAATTCTTTCTCCTCCTTTTGTTTCTTTCTTCAACAAATGTCTGTTAAGTGAATATGATGTGCCAGGAAATAGTTAAAAAAAATAACAAGAAACCAAAAAAGAGATGTATCTACTTTCACGAAAAAATTCGGGCTAATGGAGGAAACAGAGAGTTATTTCAAAACTTAAAAATCTATCATTACAGGAGGAGGGGCAAGATGGCAGACAAGTAGGAGACACTGTTTCAACCGGTTCCCTAAAGTGAGTTAATATCTACCAGAACACTCTGGTAGAACACCCATGAACACCCATGAAATCAGCCTGATGTAAGATTATTCACTTCTGGATCTCTATGAGAGCATAAGACAGCAGTGGAGGGGTAAAGTGGAGTGGGAACACTCGGATTGATTTCTGAGGATAAACAGAAGGGGGGGGAGCCAAAGAAGTGACCCAAGGAAAGTAATACACCAAACGAAAGTGCCCTGTGGCTGGGGACCAGCATTAACTTAGAGTCTGGTTAAAAACACTCAAAATGAACAATCTTAAAGGGCAACTAGTGAAATTGGGTGGTCATGGGCACAGGCCTAAGCCCACGTTCCCAGGAAGGACACCACCATGGGCAACCACCCACATCAAAGAGAGACTGGCATGGGGTCCAGTCTGTGGTCCATGAGCCTGCAGCTTTCTTCTGCTTGCATCACACTCAGACTGGGCATACTCCCACAAGTGCCTAAGAGAGCTTGGTGTGGTCCCCAGTCAGCAGTCCCTAGGCACTTGGGCCATCGGTGTCCTGCCTCAGGGTCTGAGCACTCCCAGCTAGTGGCTGAGAGAACACGGCTGGATATTGGGCAGGAATCTGGGTGCACCTTCCTTGGGCTGGGAGCCTGGAGAGCAGTCTGGCAAAGGCAGCCATCAGAAGCAAGTTTCCCAGACCAATATCACTTATGGTTTTAGTGGCACAGGGGTGCAGAGGTGAGTGAGGGCCTCAAGGGACCACTTGGACGGTGGCTGGGGGTGCGCACCACCAGTGGGAGCTGTGTTGTACAGCAGAGTTGGCAAAGGGGGAGTCTGCATGTTCTGGACCACCCAGAGGGGAGCAGACTGAGGCTTCTCTCTGAGGCGGAGGTCTGGGTATAGGCAGATTCTTTGCTCTTACCCTCCAAAAAGCCCCCAAAAGTCGCAAAAGAACAAAAACCTCCAGAGAGTAAAAGCCTGAAAAATTGGTTTCCACAGAGCCCAGCCCTGTTATACCCAGCAGAGAAACTCAACCAAAGCAAGATTGATGAGAAAACAATGAGGCAGGCCCCTACTCCCAGAAGACAAGTCAAAAGCAAGAGGACAATAACCACAGGGTCCCCATAAAACTGTAAAACCCCAACATCAAGGGAGAACAACGTATTAAGCTCCTGATATTGCCCTAAAACCTGTATATTTCATAGATACACTTTTTTCTCTTCTTTTTTCTTTTTCTTCTTTCTTTCTTTCTTTCTTTCTTTCTTTCTTTCTTTCTTTCTTTCTTTCTATTTCTCTCTTCTTTTTCTTTCTTTCTCTCTCTTTCTCTCTCTCTCTCTTTCTTTCTTTCTTTTTTTTGTTCCACCAGCATTTTTCAAAAGCCTGTAACAAAACAAACCTAAAATGTGTATGGAACCAGAAAAGACCCCGAGTTGCTAAGGAAATGTTAAAAAAGGAAAACAAAGCTGGGGGCATACATTGCCTGATTTCAAGCTGTACTACAAAGCCATGATTAGCAAGATAGCATGTTATTGGCACAAAAACAGACACATGGACCAGTTGAACAGATTACAGAGCCCATTTATGGACCAGCAACTCTATGGTCAAATAATTTTTGACAAAGCAGGAAAAAATATCCAGTGGAAAAAAGACAGTCTCTTCAATAAATGGTGCTTGGAAAGTTGGACAGCTACATATAGAAAAATGAAAGTTAACCATTCTCTTATACTGTACACAAAGATAAACTCGAAATGGATAAAAGACCTCAACTTGAGGCAAGAATCTATCAAAGTCCTGGAGGAGAACATAGGCAGTAACCTCTTCGACATCAGCCATAGCAAATTCTTTCAGGACATGTCTCTGAAGACAAAGGAAACAAAAGTGAAAATGAACTTTTGGGACTTCACCAAGATAAAAAGCTTCTGCACAGCAAAGGAAATAGTCAACAAAACAAACAGGCATCCCACAGAATGGGAGAAGGCATTCACAAAGACACTACAGATCTAAGATCTATAAAGAACTCCTCAAACTCAACACTCAAAAAACAGTTAATCACGTAAAATGGTCAGAAGACAGGAACAGACACTTCTCCAAAGAAGACATACAAATGGCTAACAGACACATGAAAAAATGTTCATCATCATTAGCCATCAGGGAGATTCAAATCAAAACCACACTGAGATACCACCTTACAGTTAGAATGGCCAAAAATCAACAAGACAGTAAACAACAAGTGTTGGAGAGCATGTGGAGAAAGGGGAACCCTCTTCCACTGTTGGTGGGAATACAAGTTGGTGCAGCCACTTTGGAGAAACAGTGCAGAGATTCCTCAAGAAATTAAAAACAGAGCTACCCTATGACCCTGCAATTTCACTACTGGGTCTTTACCCCAAAGATGCAGATGCAGTACAAGGAAGGGACACGTGTACCCCAAAGTTCATAGCAGCAATGGCCACAATCACCAAACTGTAGAAACAGCCAAGATGCCCTTCAACAGATGAATGGAAAAAGAAGATATGGTCCATATATACAACGGAATATTATGCCTCCATCAGAAAGGATGAATACCCAACTTTTGTTTTAACATGAACTGGACTGGAAGAGATTATGTTGAGTGAAATAAGTCAAGAAGAGAAAATCAATTATCTTATGGTCTCACTTACATGTGGAACATACGGAAAAACATGGAGGAGGACATTGTGAGAGGGAAGGGAGGGATAAATTGGAGGAGATGGGTGGGGCGATGAACCATGAGAGACTGTCAACCCTGAGCAACAGACTGAGGGTTTTGGAGGGGAGGGTGGTGGGAGGATGGGAGAGCCTGGTGGTGGGTATTGAGGAGGGCACGTATTGCATGGAGCACTGGGTGTGGTACATAAACAATGAATCTTGTAACACTGAAAAAATAAAATAACATTATTTGGGGAAAAAACAAAAACAAACAAACAAAAAACAAAAACTAGAGATTTAATACAACGATACACCCAGGAAGATCCTAAATTACCTTCTTCTCTCACATCTAGGATTTACAACCTCACCCTCCCATCTTATTCTTCTGTCACTGTTTCTGTGTACTTGTTTTTGTTCTGGTGTTATAGAAATCTTATTCTTGGGATTCATTTTGTCCGGGTTCTTTTTTTTTCCTTCTCGTTTACTTTTGTCAGTCTCTATGTTTGCTGGTGTTTGTTTATATACTTTATATATCTTATTTTGGGGGCTCTTTTTGGCTGGGATTTCATTTCATTTCATTTCTTTCTCTTTCTCTTTCTTTCTTTCTTTCTTTCTTTCTTTCTTTCTTTCTTTCTTTTATTTCCTTCTCTCTCTCTCTCTTTTTTTCTTTCTTTTTGGAGGAGAATTCTGATTGCTCCAAAACTTTGCAGGGTGCACCTTGCCTGGATTGTGGTGTGATATATTCAGCTATACATTCCCTCAACCATTTCGCATCAAAATGACTAGGAGGAGGAACACCCAACAGAGGAAAAACCCAGACTGCGCCCTCTCCCTCAGAAATCTTGCATATGGACATAAACCGTGTGTCAGAAAGGGAATTAAGGGTAACAATTATCCAACCAATGGCTAGGTTGGAGAAAAACATTAGTTACAACATAGAATGTCTAAGGGCAAAACTAAGAGCCAATATGGCTGACATGAAAAATGCTATCAATGAGATCCAATCTAATCTAAATAGTCTAACAACTAGGGTAAGAGACAGAGGATAGAATTAGTGATCTAGAGGACAAAGTGATAGAGAAGAAAGGCCAAGGAGGAGAGCTGGAAAAAAATGCTTAGAAAAAATGATAATAGACTTGTGTAAATAAATGACACCATGAAATGTTCCAAGATAAGAATTATTGGAATCCCTGAGAGGGTGGAGAAAGACAGAAGACTAGATGATATACCTAAACAAATACTGGATGAAAATTTCCCCAACCAGGGAAAGGAACAAGTGTTCATGTCCTGAGGTAAAAAAGGACATTCTTCAAGGTCAACAAGTCTAGAAAAACATCTAGACACATCATTGTGAAATTTGTGAATTATAATTTTAGACAAGAGGTCCTGAGGGCAGCAGGGGAAAGAGATTCCTTATGTGCAGGGGAAGGCCCATCAGAATAATGTCAGACATGTCCACAGAATCCTGCAAGCCAGAAAGGTCTGGCATGATATATTCAGGGCACTAAATGAGAAGAACATGCAGCCAAGAATATTTGATCCAGCAAGGCTGACATTCAAAATGAATGGAGAGATAAAGAGCTTCCAAGACGAGCAAGGTCACTTTGGTGACCACCAAAGTGATACTACAAGAAATATTAAGGAGGGTTCTATAAAAGAAGAAAGAACCCATGAGTGATGTAAAACACAAAAATACAATCTAGAGAAACAAGGACTTCAAAGGCAACATGATGTCAATAAAAACTAATCTTTCAATAACCACTCTCAAGGTGAATGGCCTAAATGGTCCCATAAAATGGCACAGGGTTGCAGACTGGATAAAAAGACAGGACCTATCCATATGCTGTCTACAAGAGACATATTTGGAATCCAAAGATACATCTAGACTGAAAGCGAAGGGATGGAGAACTATCTTTCATGCCAATGGGCCTCAAAAGAAAGCTGCGGTAGCAATTCTGATATCAGATAAATTAGATTTTAAGCTAAAGACTGTAGTCAGATACAGAAGGACACTACATCATTCTTAAAGGGTCTATCCTCAAAGAATCTAACAATTGTAAACATTTATGCCCCCAATATAGTAGCAGCCAACTGTTAATCAAAATAAAGAGTCATATTGATATGAATACATTAATTGTAGGGGATCTTAACACGCCACTCTCAGTAACAGACAGATCATCCAAACAGAAAAGCAATAAAGAAACAAGAGCTTTGATGCCACATTGGACCAAATGGACCTCACAGGTATATACAGAACATTCCACCTAAAGCAACAGAATACTCATTCTTATCAAGCGCACATGGAACGTTCTCCAGAATAGACCTCATAGAGGGCTACAAATCAGGAGGTGCTGGCTGGGAGTGCTTAGACCCCGCAGCAGGATGCTGATAGCTGAGGTCCTAGAGACCACCGGCTAAGGCTCACTCCAGGCTCTCTTAGGCCCTTGGGGGAGTGCAGCCAACCCACACAGTGGTGTACACAGAGGAAAGCTGCAGGCTCATGGACCACACAAAGCTCTCTAAGGCACTTGTGGGAGTGCACCTAGCCCTCAAAGGGGTGCAAGCAGTGGAAAGCTGCAGGCTCATGGACCAACTACTGGATCCCTCTGCTGGTCTCTCTTTGACATGGGTGGTCCCCCGTGGTGGTGTCTTTCCTGGGAACATGGGCTTAGGCCAATGCCAGTGACAACCCAATTCCACTAGTTGCTCCTTAATATCCTTTACTCTTTTTGAGTGTTTTTAACGAGACTCTAAGTTAATGCTGGTCTCCAACCACAGGGCACTTTCCTTTGGGGTATTATTTCCTTGGGTCACTTCTGGTGGCTCCCTCCAGCTTCTGTTTATCCTTCAATAGAGGTTCGAGTGTTCCCACTCTGCTTTACCTCTCTGTGGCTGCCTTCTGCTCCTGTGGAGATGCAGAAGTGAATAATCTTACATCGCAGGCTGATTTCATGGGTGTTCTGCGTGTTCTGGCAGACATCCAGCTCACTTTAGGGGACCCATTGGAACAGGGTCTCCTACTTCTCCGCCATCTTGGCCTTCTGAACTGCCACAGTTTTAACTCAGAAACAAGTCTGTGGAGAATCAACTTTCAGTGAAAAAAGCGTTCTTTAAGGGGAAAAACTTTTAGGTTGTATGTGTTGAAACAATAAAGAAGTGCCCTCCTCTTCACCCTGAGTATGAAGTCTGTGGATAACACAAGTTTCAAGTATTCTCTTGGTTCCTGAAAATAAAAGCCTTTTCCTTTCTTTTTTTTTTTTTCTCTACAAAACTTTTTTTTAAATTAATTTAATTTATTTTATTTTATTTTTTTGGTATTCCAAGATTCATTGTTTATGCACCACACCCAGTGCTCCATGCACTATGTGCCCCCCCTTATTATCCACCACCAGGCTCACCCATACCCCCACTCCCCTCCCTTCCAAAACCCTCATTTTGTTTCTCAGAGTCCACAGTCTCTCATGCTTCTTAGCCCCCTCCAATTATCCCCAATTCACCCTTCCTTTCCTTCCCCTAATGTCCTCCATGTTATTCCTTTTGCTCCACCAGGAAGTGAAACCATATGATAATTGACTTTCTCTGCTTGACTTATTTCACTCTGCATAATCAACTCCAGTCTTGTCCATGCAGATACAAAAGTTAGTATTCATTCCTTCCGATGGAGGCATAATATTCCATTATATATATGGGCCATATCTTCTTTATCCATTCATCTGTTGAAGAGCATCTTGGCTCTTTCCACAGTTTGGCGATTGGGGCCATTGCTGCTATAAACATTGTGGGTACATGTGGCCCTTCTTCTCACCAAATCTGTATCTTTGAGGTAGATACCCAGTAGTGCAATGGCAGGGTCATAGGGTAGCTCTATTTTTAATTTCTTGAGGAATCTCTACACTGTTTTTCCAAAGTGGCTACATGAACTTGCATTCCCACCAACAGTGGAAGAGGGTTCCCCTTTCTCCACATCCTCTCCAACACCTGTTTACTGTCTTGTTGATTTTGCCATTCTAACTGTAAGGTGGTATCTCAGTGTGGTTTTGATTTGAATCTCCCTGATGGCTAATGATGTTGAACATTTTTCATGTATCTGTTAGCCATCTGCCTGTCTTCTTGATAAAAGCCTTTTCAAATGCACGTGTGAAATTATGAGAAATCTGCCATTATTTTACTCTAGAGTCTAGTCCTTTGAGAAAGGACCTCTCCACTCCCTTCTTGTTTACAGAAGATAGCAGCGATATCAAATATAAGGTGGTAGTATATGGAAGGTGCCATGTCTTTGATGCATAGAAACAACACTGTGGAGAACGCAACTTTCAGCCAACAACACGTTTTCTTCAAGGTAGAAGACTTCTAACGTGTACATGTGTAAGCATACCATAAGTGCCCTATCTTTCCCAGAAGAATTCAGATTAGAACACTAAGTTCAAGGAACGTTTTGCTTCCTTTAGATAGAAGACTTTTTAAATGGAGGTGTGGAATTGTGAGCGCACTGCCTCAGATTTAACTATGACAAACAAGTCTGTGGATGAAGGAATTCTTAAATACTTCTTGTTTCCAGAAGATAAAGGCTATAACATATATATGTGTGGGTATATATGGTAGATGCCTTGTCTCTGACATGTAGAAACAAGTTTATGGAGAATGCAACTTTCAGTGAACAACAAGGCTCTATAAGATAGAAGCCTTCCAGCATTTATGTGTTAAAGAGACAGGAAATTTCCCTATCCTTCACCCTGAGAAACAAGTCTGAGGAGAACACATCTCTCAAGTAATCTCGAAAAGTAAGTGTTTTCAAATCCACATGTGGAAACATGATGCAACCACTATTAATTTAACTATAGAAACATGTCCTTGAAGAGAGGTAATCTCCATGCCCTTCTTGTTTCCAGGACGTAGCAGTGATATCATATATATGTGTGGTAGTATATAGAAGTTACCATGTCCATGATGCATAGAAAGAAGTCTGTAGAGAATGAAACTTTCACCAAACAACAAGATTCTTCCAGGGATAAGGGAAGATGCCATGGCCCTGTGCAGAAACAAGTGTTTGGACAATGCAACTTCAGTGAACACAAAGATTCTTTAAGAGAGAAGTCTTCTAACATGTATTCCTTTAAGCAACAAGGAGTGCCCTATATTTCTCTCTGAGATAGGAGTTTGTGGAGAACACAACGTTCAAGTAATCTCTTGTTTCCTGAATATAGAAGCATTTTCAAATGGAGGTGTGGAATTCTGTGGAAACCATCACAGATTTAACACTTGGAAACAAGTCTGTGGAGAATGGTTACACTCTTGTATACAGAAACTAGATGGGATATTAAATATGTGTGTTCATATAGGCAAGTTAGCATATCACTTACATGTAAGAAAAAGTTTGTCGAGAATGCAGCTTTCAGCAAACAGCAGGTTTCTTCAAGGGAGCGTTCTTGCATGTATTCGTTGAAGTGCAGGAACGTGCCCCATTCTTCTTCCTAAGAAACAAGTCTGTGGAGAACTCAGCATTCGTGTATCTTTTCTTCCTGAAGATAGACGTGTTTTAAAAAGGAGGTGTGGAATAATGAGAATGATTGGGTACAAGAATTAGTAATTAAAAATTAGGCACCTTCCCTAAACTTCCACAAATATATTTCATATCACAGATATCTCTGGAAGCAACAAGGTAGTTGAGAAATCCTTTCTTCAAGAACTTGTTTCTAGAGTTAAATTAATTGTGGTTACCTCAAGATTCCAGAAGTGCATTTGAAAACGCTTCAGTCTTCAGGAACCAAGAAGTTCCATGAATGTTTCGTTCTAAACAGAATCTTTCTCAAGGGAAGGATAGGGCACTTTGGTGATGCTTAAACACATATATGCTTGAAAGTTTCTCCCGAGAAGAAACTTGGTGTTTGCTGCACTTTTAGTTCTCAACAGTCTTGTTTCTGTGCATCAGGAACATGGTACCTCCCTTTTACTACAACACATGTTTGACGTTGCTGCTATCTTCTGGAAACAAGAAGGGGGAGTTGAACATCCTTTATCCAAGGACTTGATTCTAGGGTAAATTCACAGTGATTTCCTTATAATTCAGCACATGCATTTGAAAAGGCTTCTATCTTCAGGAAGGAAGGGAATGCTTGAAAGTTGTGTCTCCACATATTTCTTTCACAGGGTGTGTGTTGAACATACAGGGTGTGTGTTGAACATCTAAAAGTCTTCTCCTTTGAAGAATCTTGTTCACTGAATGTTGCATTCTCCACAGAGATGTTTTTCAGAGTTAAATCTCTGGTGATTTCCTCATGATTCCACATGTGCATTGAAAATGTTTCTATATCTGGAAGCAAGAGGTTCCCCGAAAGTTCTGTTCCCACGGACTTCTTTCTCAGGGTGATGCATAGGGTACTTTCTTGTTGCTTAAACACATCCACACTAGAAGACTTCTCTCTTGAAGAATATTGTTGTTCATCCAAAGTTGCATTCTCCATAGACTTGTTTCTACACGTCAGGGAAGAGGCACCTTCCCTATACTAGCACACCTATATCTCTGTGGTATCTGGAATCTGGATATATGGAGCATATCTAGTATCTGGATATATAGAACATATATCGCTTTGTTCTGGAAACAAGAAAAGAGTAGAGAGATCCTTTCTCCAAGGATTATTTCTAGAGTTAAATTAATGGTGTTAGTCTCATGATTCCACATGACATTTAAAAATGGTTCTATCTTCAGGAAAAAGGATTACTTGAACAATTTGTTATCCACAGACTTGTGTCTCACAGGGAAGAATAGGGCAACTTCCTGTTGGTTAAACACATACATGCTCTGAGGCTTCTCTGTTGGGGAATCTACTGTTTGCTGAAAGTTACATTCTCCATAGTTTTGTTTCTAGGCATCAGGGACATGAAACCTTCCCTGTACTACCACACATATATTTGATATCACCTCTCTCTTCTAAAAGCAAGAAATATTTGAGAGTACCATGCTCTACATACTTGTTTGTCAGAGTTAAATATGCACTGTTTTCTTCAGGTTTCCACACCTCCATTTAAAATCGCTTCTATCTTCTGGAAGCAACAAGTTCCTTGAACTATGTGTTCTCTACACACTTCCTTCCAAAGGGGGAGGTTAGAGCATGTTCCTATTGCTTAAACACGTTTAGAAGGCTTCTCCCTTGAATCGTCTGTTGTTTGCTCAAAGTTCCGTTCCTACAGACTTGTGTCCATGCATCAGGGACATGGCACCTTCCCTATACTACCACAGATTTATTTGATATTGCCTCTGTCTTGTGGATACAAGAAAGTTGAGAATTCCCTCTTCTATAGACTTCTTTCTCTGAGTTAAATTAATGGCGGTTTCCTCATGAATCACAGCTATATTTAAAAAAGTGTCTATCTTTAGGGAGCAAGAGATTATTTGACCATTGCCACACAGAGTTTTTTCTCGGAGGGAATGTTAAGGCCATTTCATGATGTTTAAAAAAATCATAAAAAGGCTTATCCTTTGAAGAATCTTGTTGTTCACTGAAAGTTGTATTGTCCATAGTCATGTATCTAAGCATCAGGGTCGTGGCACTTTCCTTCTACTACCACACATATATTAGGTATCTCCTCTACCTTCTGAAACAAGAATATGGTGAAAATTTCATTCTCCACGGACTTGTTTCTCAGAGTTAAACCTGCGATTTCCTCATGATTCCACAAGGTGAATTGAAAGCTCTTTTAACTCACGAAGCAAGAGGTTCCCTGAAAGTTGCCTTCTCCACAGACTACTTTCTCAGGAGGAAGCAAAGGGCCCTTTCCAGTGGCATGGTTACATACATGATTCATGCCTTCTCTCTTGAAGAACTGGATATTTGCTGAAAGTTTATTTCTCCACAGATTTGTTTCTATGCATCAGGGACAGGACACTTTCAATAGACTACCACACATATATTTGATACCTCTTCTATCTTCTAGAAGGAAGAATTACTTGAGAGTTCCATTCCCCACACACTTGTTCATCAAAGTTATGTCTGCGTTGGTTTCCTCATGATTCCACATCTTCCTTTGTAAATCCTTCTCTCTTCAGAAGCAAGAGGCTCCCTGAAGGTTGTGTTCTTTACAGATTTCTTTCTCAAGGGGAAGCCTAGGGCACTTTCCTGTTGCTTAAACACAACCACACTAGGACGATTCTCCCTAAAAGACTCTCGTTGTCCATCACAAAGTTGCATTCTCTACAAACATGTTTCTATGTATCAGCGACACCTTACCTAGACTACCACATATATATTTGATATTCCCTCTCTCTTTTTTCCCCCAATTAATTTTATTTTATTTTTTCAGTGTTCCAAGATTCATTGTTCATGTACCACACCCAGTGCTCCATGCAATATGTGCCCTCCTCAATACCCACCACCAGGCTTACCCAGCCCCTGAACCCCCTCCCCTAAAAAACTCTCTGTTTGTTTCTCAGAGTCCACAGTCTCTCGTGGTTCTTATCCCCCTCTGATTTCCCCTAATTCATGCTTCCTTTCCTTCTCACAATGTCCTCCATGTTATTTCTTTATGCTCCACCAGGAAGTGAAACCATATGATGATTGACTTTCTCTGCCTGACTTATTTCATTCTGCATAATCTCCTCCAGTCTCGTCCATGTAGATACAAAAGTTGGGTATTCATCCTTTCTGATGGAGGCATTATATTCCATTGTATATATGGATCATATCTTCTTTATCCATTCATCTGTTGAAAGGCATCTTGACTCTTTCCACAGTTTGGCGATTGGGGCCATTGCTGCTATGAACATTGGAGTACATGTGGCCCTTTTTTTCACTGAATCTCTATCTTTGGGGTAAATACCCAGTAGTGCAATGGCAGGGTCATGGGGTAGCTCTATTTTTAATTTCTTGAGGAATCTCCATACTGTTTTCCAAAGTGGCTACACGAACTTGCATTCCCACCAACAGTGGAAGAGGGTTCCCCTTTCTCCACATCCTCTCCAACATTTGTTGTTTACTGTCTTGTTGATTTTGGCCATTCTAACTGGTGTAAGGTGGCATCTCAGTGTGTTTTGATTTGAATCTCCCTGATGGCTAATGAACATTTTTTCATGTGTCTGTTAGCCATTTGTATGTCTTCTTTGGAGAAGTGTCTGTTCATGTCTTCTGCCTATTTTAGACATGATTATCTGTTTTTTGACTGTTGAGTTTGAGTGTTGAGTTTGAGTTCTTTATAGATCTTAGATATCAGCCCTTTGTCTGTAGTGTCATTTGTGAATATCTTGTCCCATTCCGTGGGTTGCCTGTTTGTTTTGTGGACTGTTTTCTTTGCTGTGCAGAAGCTTTTTATCTTGACGAGGTCTCAAAAGTTCTTGCTTTTGTTTACTTTGCCTTTGGAGACATGTCCTGAAAGAAATTGCTGGGGCCAATGTCGAAGACATTACTACCTATGTTCTTCTCTAGGATTTTAATAGATTCCTGCCTCATTTTGAGGTCTTTTATCCATTTCGAGTTGATCTTTGTCAATGGTGTAAGAATGGTTAAGTTTCATTCTTCTATATGTAGCTGTCCAACTTTCTGAGCACCATTTATTGAAAAGACTGTCTTTTTCCACTGAATATTTTTCCTGCTTTGTTGAAGATTATTTGACCATAGAGTTGTGGATCCATATCTGGGCTCTCTATTTGTCTATGTGTCTGTTTTTGTGCCAATACCATGCTGTCTAGGTGATCACAGCTTCATAGTAAAGCTTGAAATCAGGCAATGTGATGCCCCCAGTTTTGTTTTTCTTTTTGAACATTTCCTTAGCAATTCAGGGTCTTTTCTGGTTCCATACAAATTTTAGGATTGTTTGTTCCAGCCCTTTGAAAAATGCCGGTGGAATTTTGGTCAGGATGGCATTGAAAGTATAGATTGCTCTGGGCAGTATAGACATTTTCACAATGTTTTTTCTTCTGATCCATGAGCATGGATGTTTTTCCGCCTTTTTGTGTCTTCTTCAATTTCTTTCATGAGTGTTCTGTAATTCCTTAAGTACAGAAATGTTGCCTCTTTGGTTAGGGTTATTCCCAGGTATCTTATGGTTCTTGGTGCTAAAGTAAATGGAATTGATTCTCTAATTTCCCTTTCCATAATTTCAATGTTAGTGTATAAGAAAGCAACTGATTTCTCGTCTGAGAAAAAAGTTTGTGGACAAAACAACATTCAAGTAATCTCTTGCTTCCTGAAGATAGAAGCATTTTCTGGTAGCCTCTGAGGCTCAGTCGTTAAATGTCTGCCTTCGCCTCAGGTCATGTTCCCAGGGTCCTGGTATCAAGCTCCACATTGGGCTCCCTACACAGCAGGGAACCTGCTTCTTCCTTTTCCACTACCCCTGCTAATGTTCTCTCTCTCATGGTGTCTCTCCCTTTCAAATGAATAAATAAAATATCTTAAAAGGAAGCATTTTTCAATGCCTGTGTGGAATCATTAGGAAACCATTAATGTAGCTCTAGAAACAAGTCCTTGGAGAAAAACTCTCCACTCCCTTCTTGCTTCAAGAGGAGAGTGGCAAGGCAATTGGGGCAAGACGGTGGAGAAGTAGAAGACCCTGTTACAACCTTCCCCCCAAAATGAGCAGGATATCTACCAGAACACATTGAACACCCATAAGATCAACATGAGAAGTAAGATTTTTCACTGGATCTCTCCAGGAGCAGAAGGCAGGAGTGGAGAGGTAAAGGAGAGTGGGAACACTCAAACCTCTATCAGAGGATAAACAGAAGGGGTAGGGAGCCACCAGGAGTGACCCAAGGAAATAATACCCCAAAGGAAAGTGCCCTGCGGTTGGGGGCCAGCATTAACTTAGAGTCTGATTAAAAACAAAAAGAGCAAAAGATCTTAAGGAGCAACTAGTGGAAGTGGGTAGTCATGGGCACGGGCCTAAGCCCACGTTCCCAGAAAGGTCAACACCACAGGAGACTTCTCGTATCAAAGAGAGATGGGTGGGGTGTCCAGTCTGTGGTTCATGAACCTGCACCTTTCCACTGCTTGCACCATTTTGTGGTCTGGGTGCACTCCTGCAATTGCCTTATAAAGCCTGTGTGGTCCATGACCTTGCAGCTTTCCACTGTGTGCACCACTCTGTGGACTCAGTGCACTCCCGCAAACCCCTAAGAGACCTGGTGGGAGCTCTAGCCGGTGGTCTCTAGGACTTCAGGATGTCCGCTGCCTGCGGCAGGGTCTGGGCTCTCCCAGCTGGCACCTGAGAGAACACAGCCAATAGAGGGCAGGTATCTGAGCACACCCAGCGTGGGCTGGGAGCCTGGAGAACAGTCCCTGCAACAGCAGCCACCAGAAGCGATTTTCCCAGACCAATATTGCTCATTGCTTGCAGCTGTGGTGGCGCGAGGGTGTAGAGGTTAGTGAGGACCTTGCAGGACCACTGTTTTGGTGGCTGGGGGTGTGCACCACCTGTGGGAGGCTATGGTGTGAGCAGAGTTTGGAGAGGGGAGTCTTTATGTTCTGGATCACCGAGAGGGGAGCAGACTGAGGCTTCTCCCTAAGGCGGATGTCTGGGTATGGGAAGATTCTTTCTTGGACCTCTGAAAAACACAAAAAGCACAAAAGAATAAAAAACTCCAGAGAGCAAGCCAGAAAAATCAGTTTCAACAGAGCCCAGCACTGTGATAGCTGGCAGGGCTACTCAACCAAAGCAAGATTCACTGGAAAATAATACGGCAGGCCCCTCCCCCAGAAGATAAGCCAAAAACGAGAGGCAATAACCACAGGGTTCCCATAAAACTGTAAAACCCCAACATCAGGGGAAATCAATATATTCAGCTCCCAATAATGCCCTAAAACCTGCATATTTCATAGACACAAGTTTGTTTCTTTCTTTTTCTTCCTTTCTTTCTTCCTTTCTTTCTTTCTTCCTTTCTTTCTTTCTTCCTTCCTTCCTTTCTTCCTTCCTTCCTTTCTTTTTTTCTTTCTTTCTTTCTTTCTCTTTCTTTCTTTCTCTCTCTCTCTCTCTCTCTCTCTCTCTCTTTCTTTCTTTCTTTCTTGCTTTCTTTCTTTCTTTCTTGCTTTCTTTCTTTCTTTCTTTCTTTCTTTATTCAACTCGTTCTCACGATTCTTGGTTTTTAATTTTTTAAAAACTCCTTAACATTACAACAAGAGGCTTACTTCAATGATACACCCAGGAGGACCTGAAATAACCTTCCTTGCCTGTATCGAGGATTTATAACCACCCTTCCATCTTACCCTTCTGACAGTGTTTCTGTGTACTTGCTTTGTTTTGGTATTATATAAAACTTATTCTTGGGGTTCATTCTGACTAGGTTCTTTTATTTCTTGTCATTTACTTTTGTCCATCTTTATGTTTATTCATGTTTGTTTATATATCTTATAAATCTTATTTTGGGGGCACATTCTGGCTGGGATTTCTTTTTTTCTTTTTCTCTCTTTTTATCTTTATTCTTTCTTTTTGGAGGTGAATTTCAATTGCTCCAAAACTTTCCAGGGTGCTCCTTGCCTGGATCGCGGGTGATATATGAAGCTATACATCCTCTCATCCACCTCTCATCAAAATGACTAGGAGGAGGAACACCCAGCAGAGGAAAAACCCAGAGACCTTGCCCTCTCCCTCAGAACTCTTGGATATGGACATAAACAGTATGTCAAAAGGGAATTCAGGGTAACAATTATCCAGGCAATGGTTAGGATGGAGAAAAACATTAATGACAACATAGAATCTTTAAAAGCAGAACTGAGAACCGGTATGGCGGATGTTAAAAATGGTGTCAATGAGATCCAATCTAATCTAAATAGTCTAACAGCTAGAGTTACGGAGACAGAGGATAGAGTTAGCAATCCAGAGGATAAGATGGTTGAGAGAAAAGGTCAGGAGGAGGGTTGGAACAAACTGCTTAGGAACCATGAGCACAGACTTAGGGAAATAAATGATGCCATGAAACATTCCAACATCAGAATTATTGGAATCCTGGAAGGGGTAGAGAAAGACAGAAGACTAGAAGATATAGCTGAACA
Organism: Potos flavus; assembly: GCA_028534135.1. Taxonomy (NCBI): domain Eukaryota; kingdom Metazoa; phylum Chordata; class Mammalia; order Carnivora; family Procyonidae; genus Potos; species Potos flavus. The sequence goes on from JAPYYM010000023.1 coordinate 39,655, forward strand.
AATTCTGAGTGAAAATTTCCCCAATCTGGGGAATGGAGCAAGTGTTTGTGTCCTAGAGGCAGAAAGGACACCCACCAAGGTCGGTGAATTTAGAAAAACATCTAGACACATATTTGTGAGATTTGTGAATTATAATTTTAGACAAGAGGTCCTGAGGGCAGCTAGGGGGAAGAGATCCCTTACGTACAGAAGACCCATCAGAATAACGTCAGACCTGTCCACAGAAACCTGGCAAGCCAGAAAGGGCTGGCAAGACATATTTAGGGCACTCAATGAGAAGAACATGCAGCCAAGAATACTTTATCCAGCAAGGCTCACATTCAAAATGGATGGAGATACAAAGAGCTTCCAAGATGGGCAAGGTTTAAAAGAGAATGTGACCACCAAGCCAGCACTACAAGAAATATTAAGGGGGGTTCTATAAAAGAAGAAAGAACTCATGAGTGACACAGAACAGAAACTTACAATCTATGAAACAAGGACTTCACAGGCAACATGACGTCAATCAAAACTTATCTTTTAATAATCAATCTCAACATGAACAGCCTAAATGCTCCCATAAAACAGCACAAGGTTGCAGCCTGGATACAATGACAGGACAGGTCCATGCGCTGTCTACAAGAGACACATTTGGAACTTAAAGATACATCCGGACTGAAAGTGAAGGGATGGAGAACTATTTTCATGCCAACAGGCCTCAAAAGAAAGCTAGGGAAGCAATTCTCACATCCGATCAGTTAGATTTTAAGCTAAAGACTATATATAGTCAGAGACACAGAAGTACATGACATATTCTTAAAGGGTCTATCTTCCACGAAGATCTGACAATTGTAAATATTTATGCCCCCTATGTAGGAGCAGCAAACTACCTAAACCAACTTAATCAAAACAAAGAGTCATATTGATATGAATACGTTAATTGCAGGAGATCTTAAAATGCAACTCTCAGTAACAGACAGATCATCCAAATAGAAAATCAGTAAAGAAACAAGAGCTTTGAATGACACACTGGACCAAATGGACCTCATAGATATATACAGAACATTCCACCCTAAAGCAACAGAATACTCATTCTTCTCGAGTGCAAATGGAATTTTCTCCAGAAGAGACCACATACTGGGTCACAAATCAGGACTCAACCGATACCAAAAGACTGAGATGATTCCCTGCATATTCTCAGACCACAATGCTTTGAAATTGAAACTTAACAACAAGAAAAAGTTTGGAAGGAATTCAAACACTTGGAGGCTAAAGACCAACCTGGTCAAGAATGATTGGATCAATAGAAATCAAAGAAGAAATTAAACAATTAATGGTAACCAATGACATTGAAGACACATCGGTCCAAAACCTGTGGGATATGGCAAAGGCGGTCCTAAGGAGGAAATACATAGCCATCCATGCCTCACTAAAAAAACTGAAAAATCCTGAATACACCAGCTCTCTTTACACCTTAAAGAACTGGAAAATCAACAACAAATTAAGCCAACTCCACGCACAAGAAGGGAAATAATCAAGATTAGAGCAGAGATCAATGAGTTAGAAACTAGAGAAACAGTAGAACGCATCAACAACTCTAGAAGTCTTTTTTTTTTAAGGAAACAATAAGATTGATAAGCCACTGGCCAAACTAATCCAGAAGAAAAGAGAGAGGACCCAGATTAGCAAATTTAGGAATGAAAGGGGAAAGATCACGACTAATCCAAAGGAAAAAGAAACAATTATCAGAAATTATTATCAACAGTTATATGCAAATAACTTAAGCAACCTAGAAGAAATGGATGCATTCCTGGAAACCTATAAACTTCCAAGACTGAAACGGGAAGATATTGACAACCTGAATAGACCAATATCCAGGACCTGATCGATTCCCTGGGGAATTCTACCAAGCATTCAAAGAAGAAATAATATCTATTCTCCTGAAACTGTTTCAAAAAAAGAAAGAAAGAAAGAAAGAAAGAAAGAGAGAGAGAGAGAGAGAGAGAGAGAGAGAGAGAGAAAGAAAGAAAGAAAGAAAGAAAGAAAGAAGGAAGGAAGGAAGGAAGGAAGGAAGGAAGGAAGGAAGGAAGGAAGGAAGGAAGGAAAAAAAGAAAGAAAGAAAGAAAGAAAGAAAGAAAGAAAGAAAGAAAGAAAGAAAGAAAGAAAGAAAGAGAAAGAAAGAAAGAAAAAGAAAGAAAGAAAAAGAAAAAAGAAAAAGAAAAAAGAAAAGAAACAGAAGGAAAACTTCCAGACTCTTTCTATGAAGCCAACATTATCCTGATCCCCAAACCAGGCAAAGACCCCATCAAAAACGAGAATTTCAGACCAATATCCCTGATGAACATGGATGCTAAGATTCTCAACAAGATCCTAGCTAATAGGATCCAACAGCACATTAAAAAGATTATTCTTCATGATCCGGTGGGATTTATCCCTGGGATACAAGAGTGGTTCAACATTCACGAATCAATCAATGTGATAGAACAAATCAATAAGAGAAGAGAGAAGAACCACATGGTCCTCTCGATTGATGCAGAAAAAGCATTTGACAAAATTCAGCATCGTTTCTGATTAAAACTTTCCAAAGTATAGGGACAGAAGGAACATTCCTCAATCTCATAAAATCCATCTATGAAAACCCCACAGCGAATATCATTCTCAATGGGGATAAGCTGACAGCCTTCCCTTTGAGACCAGGAACATGACAAAGATGCCCACTCTCTCCACTCTTGTTCAACATAGTACTAGAAGTCCTAGCGACAGCAATCAGACAACAAGAAGAAATAAAGGTATTCAAATTGTCAAAAAGGAAGTCAATCTCTCTCTCCCACATGATACTTTATATGGAAAGCTCAAATGACTCCACCCCCAAACTATTAGAACTCATACAGCAATGTAGTAATGTGGTGGGATACAAAATCCATGTACAGAAATCAGTTGCTTTCCTATACACTAACAATGAAAATATGGAAATAGAAGTGAGAGAATCAATTCCATTTACAATAGCACCAAGAACTATAAGATACCTGTGAACAACCCTAACCAAAGAGGTAAAGGATCTGTACTTGAGGAACTATGAACACTTATAAAGAAACTGAAGAAGACACGAAAAGGTGGAAAAGCATTCCATGCTCATGGGTTGGAAGAATAAACATTGTGAAAATGTCTATACTGCCCAGAGCAATCTATACTTTCAATGCCATCCTGACCAAAATTCCACCAGCATTTTTCAAAGGGCTGGAACAAACAATCCTAAAATTTGTATGCAACTAGAAAAGACCCTGAATTGCTAAGGAAATGTTCAAAAAGAAAAACAAAGCTGGGGCATCACATTGCCTGAGTTCAAGCTTTACTATGAAGCTGTGATCACCTAGACAGCATGATACTGGCACAAAAACAGACACATGGACCAGTGGAACAGACTAGAGAGCCCAGATATGGACATGCAAGTCTATAGTCAAATAATCTTTGACATAGCAAGAAAAAATATCCAATGGAAAAAAGACAGTCTCTTCAATAAATGGTGCTGGGAAAATTGGACAGCTATACATAGAAGAATGAAACTTGACCATTCTCTTACATCATACACAAAGATCAACTCGAAATGGATAAAAGACCTCAACATGAGGCAGGAATCTATCTAAATCCTAGAGGAGAACATAGGCAATAACCTCTTCAACATCAGCCACAGCAACTCCTTTCAAGACATGTGTCCAAAGGTAAAGGAAACAAAAGCGAAAATGAACTTCTGGGACTTCATCAAGATAAAAACTTCTGCACAGCAAAGGAAACAGTCAACAAAAGAAAGAGGCAACCCACAGAATGGGAGAAGATATTCGCAAATAACACTACAGACCAAGGTGAGATATCTAAGATCTGTAAAGAACTCCTCAAACCCAAAACCCAAAAAATAATTACGTCAATAAATGGGCAGAAGGGGATGGAGGGGCAAGATGGCAGAGATGTAGGAGACCCTGTTTCAACCGGTCCCCTAAGGTGATCTAAATACCTACCAGAACATCGTGAGAACCCATGAAATCAGCCTGAGATGTAAGATTACCCACTTCTGGATCTCTACAGGGGCAGAAGGCAGCAGTGGAGCGGTAAAGCAGAGTGGGAGTGCAAGGACTGATATCAGAGGATAATCAGAAGGGAGAGGGAGCCACCAGAAGCAACCCAAGGAAAGTAATACTCAATTTGAAAGTGCCCTGTAGTTGGGGAGCAACATTAACTTGGAGTCTGGTTAAAAACACCCAAAAAGAGTGAAAGATCTTAAAGGACAACCTGCGGAATTGGGTGTTGCGGGCACGGGCCTAAGCCCACGTTCCCAGAAAGGACACCATCACAGGCGACCACCCACATGAGAGAGAGACCAGTAGGGGTCCAGTCCCTGGTCCAGGAGCCTGGGGCTTTCCACTGCTTGCAGCACTGCTCCGGCTGGGCACACTCCCGCAAGCACCTTAGAGAGCCTGGTGTGAGCGCCAGGGAGCTGTCTATAGGACCTCGGGCCATCCATGTCCTTCTAGGGGCTCTGAGGTCTCCCAACCTGCCCCTGAGAGAACAGGGCTCAATAAGGGGCAGGAATCCCTCACATCCAGCATGAGCGTGGAGCCTAGAAAGGATTCCCCGCAATGGCAACCACCGGAAGTGGGTTTCCCAGAACAATATTGCTCGTGATTTTAGTGGCACGGGGGTGAAAAGGTGAGCAGGGCCTCTGAGGACCACTGGGACAGTGCCTGGAGGGGGGGGGCGCACCGCCTGTGGGAGGTGATGGTGTGCAGCAGAGTTGGCAGAGGGGGAGTGTGTGTGTTCTGCACCACCTAGAGGGGAGGAGACTGAGGCTTCTCTCTTAGGCCAAGGTCTGGGTACAGGCATATTCTTTGCTGGGACCCTCCAAAAAGCCATAAAAAGCCACAAAATAACAAAAACCTCCAGACAACAAAAGCCTGAGAAACCTCTTTCCACAGAGCCCAGCCCCATGACAGCCAGTAGGGCGACTCAACCCAAGCAAGACTGAGTGGAAAACAACATGGCAGGCCCCTCCCCCGAAAGACATGCCAAAAGCAAGAGGACAACAACCACAGGGTCCCCATAAAAGTGTAAAACCCCAACATCAGGGGAAATCAATATATTATGCCCCCAATATTGCCCTAAAACCTGTATATTTCATAACTACGAGTTCGTCTTTCTTTCTTGCTTGCTTTCTTGCTTTCTTGCTTTCTCTTTCTTTCTTTCCTTTTTTCTAAAATTTATTTATTTATATATTTTATTTTTTCAGTGTTCCAAGATTCATTGTTCATGCACCATACCCAGTGCTCCATGCAATACATGCCCTCCTCAATACCCACCACTAGGATCGCCCAACCCCCCACCCGCTCTCCTCCAAAACCCTCAGTGTGTTGCTCAGAGTCCACAGTCTCTCATGGTTTCTTTGAAAGAATTCATAAGATTGATCAACCTCTAGCCAGATTTACCAAAATGAAAAGAGAAAGGACCCAAATAAAATAAAATTACGAATGAAAGGGGAGAGATCACAACCAACATCAAAGAAAAACAAACAGTTAGAACATTATGAGCAATTATATGCCAACAAATCAGGCAACCTGGAAGAAATGCTTTTATTTCTAGAAACATAGAAACTACCAAAATGGATACAGGAAGAAATAGAGAATTTGAACAGACCCATAAGCAGCAAAGAAATGGAAGCAGTAATCAAAAAGTCACTCAACAAACAAGAATCCAGGGGCAGATGGCCTCCCAGCGGAATTCTGCCAAACGTTTAAAGAAGAATTAATACCTATTCTTCTGGAGCTGTTCCAAAAAAACAGAAATGGGAGGGAAACTTCCAAACTCATTCTATGAGGCCACCATTACCTTGATCCCAACACGAGACAATTACCCATCAAAAAGGAGAACTACAGACCAAATCCCTGATGAAATGCCAAAATTCTCACCAAAGATACTAGCCAATAGGATCCAACAGTGCATTAAATGGATTTATCACCACAACTAAGATGGATTTATTCCTAAACTGCAAGGTGGACCAACATTCACAGATCAATCTGTGTGATACACTACATTAATAAAAGAGAGGACAGGAACCATGTGATCCTCTCAAGAGATGCAGAAAAAGTATTTGACAAAATATAGCATCCTTTCTTGATAAAAACTCTCCACCATCTAGGGATAAAGGGAACATATCTCGATATCATAAAAGTCATATATGAAAAACCCCAGTGAATATCACCCACAACAGGGAAGAATTGAGATCTTTTCCCCTAAGGTCAGGAACACAACAGGGATGCCCACTATCACCACTGTTGTGCAACATAGTACTAGAAGTCCTAGCCTCAGCAATAACAAACACAAAGAAATAAAAGGCATCCAAACAAGCAAAGAAGAAGTCAGACTCGTTTTCTTTGCAGAGGACATGATTCTCTATGTAGAAATCCCAAAGGACTCCAGAAAAAAAAATTGCTAGAGTGATACAGAAATTCAGCTAAGCCACAGGATATAAAATCAATGCATGGAAGTCAGTAACATTTCTATACACTAACAAGGAGGTAGAAGAAAGAGAAATCAAGGAATTGATCCCATTTATAATGCACCAAAAGCCATAAGATACCTAGGAATGAAACTAACCTAAGATGTTAGTTTTGTACTCTGTATGTATGTACTATGTATGATCTGTACTCTGAAAACTACAGAACGTTTATGAAAGAAATTGAAGAAGACAAAAAGAAGTGGAAAAACATTCCATGCTCATGAATTGGAAGAACGAATACTAGAAAAATGTCTATGCTACCCAGAGCAGTCGACACATTGCAATCCCTGTTAAAATACCAACAGCAATTTTCATAGAGCTGTAACAAACCATCCTAAAATTTCTATTGAAACAGAAAAGACCCCAAATAGCCAAAGGAATGTTGAAAAAGAGCCCCGCAGCTGGAGACATCACAATTCCTGACTTCAAGCTGTATGACGAAGCTGGAATCATCAAGACAATATGGTACAGACAGAAAAACACACAGATAGATCAATGGAACAGAATGAGAACCCAGAAATGGACCCTCAACTCTATGGTCAACTAATCTTCCACAAAGCAGGAAAGAATCTCCAATGGGTAAAAGTCTCTTCAACAAATGTTGTTGGGAAAATTGGACAGCCACAGGCAGAAGAATAAAATTGGACCACTTCCTTACACCATACACAAAAATAAGTTCAAAATTGGTGAAAGACCTAAATGAGAGACAGGAAACCATCAACATTCTAGAGGAGAATGCAGGCAGCAACCTCTTCGACCTCAGCCACAGCAACTTCTTGCTGGAACCTGAATTCAGTGAAGTTGCAGGTTACAAAATCAACATGCAGAAGTCTGTTGCATTTCTACACACCAATAATGAAGCAGCGGAGAGAGAAACCCAGAAATCAATTCCATTTACAATTGCAGGAAAAACCACAAGACACCTAGGAATAAACCTAACCAAGAGGTAAAATGGTCTGTACTTTGAAAACTATTAAGACACTGATCAAAGAAATTGAAGATGACACAAACCACGGAAAAACATTCCATGTCCATGGATTGGAAGAACAAATAGTTAAAATGTCTATACTCAGGGAGGAGCAAGATGGCGGAGAAGTAGGAAGCGGAGATAGTGACTGATCCCAGAAGTTGAGCTGGATAGTTATCAAACCACTCTAAACAACTACAAACTTAGCAGGAGTTGAAGAGAAGAACAGCAACTCTAGGAACAAAAACATCGACCACTTTCTGGAAGGTAGGACGTGCGGAAAACTGAATACAAAGTGACCGAAAGATAGACCGCGGGGGGAGAGGCCAGCTCCCGGCAAGCTGCAGAGCGGAGCACAAAATTGGAACTATTAGAAATCTGCTCCACGGCCTGGAGGCTGCCGGAGTGCAGCGTCGGGGCCTCCAGACACAAAGAGCGGTGGGTAGGACTAGTGGTGGGTTCTCTGCCACGTTAGCGCCGTTGGCTCGTGCCCTGTGCTCCACGCGAGGGGGAGAACCGGAGGCGCCCACTGCCCAGAGGCTGGAGAGAACTCGGCTGCTTGGGGCAGGAATCTGAGCGCACCCGGCATGGACCAGGAGCCTGGACACCAGTCGCGGTGCCAGTAGCCACCAGAAACCAGTTTCCTAGACCTCCTGGCTTTGATCTCTGGAGGGTGTAGAGGCTACTGAGGGTCTCTCAGGGACACTGCGACGGTGGCTGGGGGTGCGCACTGCCTGTGGCGGGCTGTGGTGAGAGCGGTGCTTGCAGAGGGGAGCAGACGGAGGCTTCTCTGGGACGCAGAGGTCTGGGGGCGGGCAGACTCCTTGCTTGGACTCTCTGAAAAGGCGAAAAAACTGCAAAAGAGGGAAAACCTCCAGAGAGCAGAAGCATGAAAAACTGTTTTCTACAGAACTCGGCCCCTCGATTGGGGGGCAGGGCACTCAACCAAAGCAGGCCCCTCCCCCAGACGACAACCCAAAAACAAGAAGACAATAATCACAGGGCCCCCATAAAAATATAAAACCCCTACAGTAGGGGAAATCAATATATTAAGCTCCCAATAATACCCCAAAACCGGTATATTTCATAGAAACAAGTTTTTTTTTCTTTCTTTCTTTTCTATTTTTTTCTTCTTCTTTTTTCACTCATTCTCATGAATCTTGGTTTTTTAATAATTTTTTTTTTTTAAACTACTTAACATCACACCTAGAGGCTTGATACAACATTTGGAAGAGTTATAACCACCCTCCCATCTTATCCATCCGTCAGTGTCTCTATGTATATACTTTTGTTCTGGTATTATATAAACCTTATTATTGAGGTACATTCTGACTAGGTTCTTTTATTTCTTGTCATATAACTTTGTCGGTCTATATGTTTGTTCATTTTTGTTTATATACCTTATAAATCTTATTTTGGGGTCCATTCTGGGTGGGATCTCTTTTTTTTCTCTTTCTCTGTCTCTCTTTTCTTATCTTATTCTTTCTTTTTGGTGGTGAATTCCAATTTCTCCAAAACCTTCCAGGGTGCACCGTGCCTGGATCGTGGGGGATATATTCAGCTATACATCCTCTCATACACTTCTAATCAAAATGACTAGGAGGAGGAACACCCAACAGAGGAAAAACCTAGAGACTGTGCCCTCTCCCTCAGAACTATTGGACATGGACATAAACAGTATGTCAGAAAGGCAATTAAGGGTAACAATTATCCAGGCAATGGCTAGCATGGAGAAAAACATTAGTGACAACATAGAATCTCTAAGGACAGAACTGAAAACTGGTATGGCAGAGTTACAATTGCTATCAGTGAGATCCAATCTAATCTAAATAGTCTAACAGCTAGAGTTACAGACACAGAGGATAGAGTTAGCAATCCAGAGGATAGATGATTGAGAGAAAAGGTCAGGAGGAGGGTTGGAACAAACTGCTTAGGAACCATGAGCACAGACTTAGGGAAATAAATGATGCCATGAAACATACCAATGTCAGAATTATTGGAATCCCTGAAGGGGTAGAGAAAGACAGAAGACTAGAAGATATAGCTGAACAAATTCTGGATGAAAATTTCCCCAATCTGGGGAATGGAGCAAGTGTTCATGTTCTAGAGGCAGAAAGGACACCCAGCAAGATCAACGAATCAAGAAAAACAACTAGACACATAATAGTAAAATTTGCAAATTGTAGTTTTAGACAAGAGGTCCTGAAGGCAGCTAGGGGGAAGAGATCCCTTACATACAGAGGAAGACCCATCAGAATAACGTCAGACCTGTCCACAGAAACCTGGCAAGCCAGAAAGGGCTGGCAAGACATATTTAGGGCACTCAATGAGAAGAACATGCAGCCAAGAATACTTGATCCAGCAAGG